>WNWK01025275.1:0-28734 GCA_009830355.1 Cherax destructor | reverse complement strand
CTACCAGCAATTTGCACCAATTCCCCTAAAAACCATTCTTTTCCCCACCCCCCTTCTAGGAAAGATGCTACATATGATTGGGCCCCCTCCCTTGGACTTAATTAGCTCTATAGCTGACCTGTACTTATCTAGCAACTCTTCTCTCCTCCCCTTCCCCTATCATTTCCACCAGCACTGGAAGAAAATGGCGTTCCCTTACCTGACATGATATTATCTAACCTGTTGACTATGTCTCCAACACCAGCTCAGGGAAGCACACCCTCTCTCTCGCCCTCTTTTTCCCCTATTAAAAAACCCGGTCCATTTTCTTACCGGGAGTCACCTCCCAAGAATTTGCTTACCTCTATTAGCAGGGGAAAGTAGTACCTTTCCCTTCACTGGCCTCTGGAGTACCTCATCCTGAAGAACAGAGAAGCGATTTCCTACCTTCAAATCTTCTCTTAACTTTCCTTATTTTGATGTTCCTGCCATTACTGGGAACCACCCCACTTGTGCAGGTGCTGGACTGACCTCCTCCTAGTAGCCTTTCCTCCTTCCCCCTTTACCCTCCTCGCAGGTGTGGCAGACTGCACCTCACTACTGGTATCCTTTTCCCCACCACTCCAGCCACTTCATTCTCCTTCCAACGCCATAGAGGTGAACCTTCGCCCCCTAAATTCCTCCTGGGCGGGAGCCCCCTCCCCCAACACCCCAACCCCCGCTTTAAAACACTGCAGCAGCCAATTCCCCCTTCCCTAATTCCCAAAGCAGCTCGGGGCATGCGACTACATCTTAGAAAGGGCCCTCACCTGATTCGAGCTCAGTTCTGGTCACCATATTACAGAATGGACTAAATTCGTTAGAAAACATTCAGCGTAGAATGACAAAATTAATACATAGCATTAAAATTTCCTACGAAGAAAGATTGAAGACCCTTAAATTACATTCACTTGTAAGATAAAAGGGAGACATGATCGAGGTATACAAGTGGAAAATGGTATTTAAAAAAGGGGATATAAATAAGGTCAGGGGATTTTCCAAGAGGAACCCGCAATAATGGTTCAAGTTAGATAAGTTTAGATTTAGAAAGGGTATGGGGAAAGTATTGGTTTGGAAATAGGGTAGTTGATGAGTGGAACAGTCTGCCTAGTAGGGTTATTGAAGCAAGGACCTTGGGTAGTTTTAAATTTAGGTTGGATAAATTCATGAGTGAAAGGGGTTGGATTTGAGTGGGAATTGCACATGAGTAAATAAAATTATCAAAGCTTATTTCTTGGATAGCATTGAAAATTAGGTTGAACAAATATTCTGTTAGTGGGATGGAATGTGAAGGACCTGCCTAGAATGGGCCAACAGGCCTGCTGCAGTGTTCCTCCTTTCTTATGTTCTTATGTTGGGTAGTTTCAAATTTAGGTTGGATAAATTCATGAGTGAGAGGGGTTGGATTTGAGTGGGACTCGCGCATGAGTGGGTAGAATTGTCAAAGCTTATTTCTTGGGTAGCATTGAAAATTGGGTTGAGCAAATATTCTGTTAGTGGGACGGATTGTGAAGGACCTGCCTAGTATGGGCCAACAGGCCTGCTGCAGTGTTCCTCCTTTCTTATGTTCTTATGTATGAAAATTTATGTATATATCAGTAACTTCAGTGCATGAAATGGCGTGTTGCTGACAATTTTAAAGAAAAAAATTTTCAGAGCAAATTATATATATATATATATATATATATATATATATATATATATATATATATATATATATATATATAATGTGCCGAATAGGTCAAACTGGTCAGTTAGCAAGAACTCATTTAAAATTAAGTCCTTTCTAAAAAATTCCCTTATACGTTTAAAGATATATTTTTTTCATTTATATTAATGTAAAAATTAATAATTTTGTACCAAAAGAACCTTAGAAAACTTACCTAACGTTATAATAACAAGCGCAATATAATTTGGCCTAATCCAGCTAAATATATTTTGGATAAGTTTACAATAATTTAATAATAAACAAACACAATGAAATATATTTGTTTCGTTATGTTGAGAATGATTTTTGCGAAATTATTGGATACACAAATTTTCGCTTGCCTTATTCGGCAAGAAGAACGTTGCTATTAAAGCCAAAATCGCAAGTTTTACTTATTTGGCACGACATATATGTCGTGCCGCTTAAGACGAATCGCCGAGTCTACCTATTAGTAGCAAAGGTTTACTTTACTGAATTACTAGGATGAAAATTTATTTTTGCCATAAATCTGTAGAAAATCGATCTGAGCATATCGAAAATAATATACCATTTATTTTAAGTAATATTACATACATTTTAAGTGAACTATGCTATACATAGCAGAAGACAGCTAAAAAAAAGTTATGCTAGCTTAAGTGAGGTTAGGTGAGGTTTCTAAGATAGTTTTGGTCCAAAAATAAAAATATATTGTCAATTAAAAAAAATAGCTATCATTCTGTAAAAGAATTTAGTTTTTAAAGTTTATTTTTTAAGGGAGTTCGACCTATTCGGCAAGTTCGATTTATTAGGTACGACATCTACATATACACGTAACCCTTGCCAGAGGCATGACATGAAGGTCACAAGTGGGGAAGCCTTCCACCAGAGGCACCACCTGTCACACCTTGGCTTCTTCCCTTACCTGCGTCAGCACAGCACCATTGTAATATTATTACCACTACGCCGCCGCCGCCGCCACAGCATGTTTCGCCACATAATCACAACACTGCATCATACTATATGTCTACTCTACTACCACAACATACACTACTGTGTAGGGCCAGCAACTCGTCTACTTTAACTACTTACCAGCTTCTACTTATCTTCGGTATTTCTTAATAGTTGTTATTTCTGATGTTTCGTTTTTAATTCAGGCCTGGTTTAAGACCGGGTCGCTGGGGCGATGATTCTTAGAACCCATTAACAAATATAACAGACAGACACACATGATGAGATAGGTGACTGAGTGGATCATAAATTAGTCGACCATCAGTCTTACTATTGCCGTTTTTTAAATCAAATTGATGATTTTCACCTATGTGGCTTCACACACGTAAGGAATGTATAACTTCACACTCCTCAGCAGGTCACATGAAAGCAGCGTCTATGTAGCATTACTTATTTCCTCTGTATGCACATCACTCCTACACCACACATTCATTTTTTTTAATATCATTTATAACCTTTTCAAAATTTTGTTTTCAAAAACTAATTTGCAAAGCCTACAGCATGCACATCATTCCATGGGGAAATAATAAAGTCTCACGGGTCATGCATTATTGCGGTACTGTATATGGAAACACGGCGAGGGTACTGGAATTGTATTAATGGAATGCAATACAGACAAGTAGATGAACAAAGACATGCGCAGCACTCTAGTACCTTTATTTCCGAAGAGTTTCGCTTCTGCAGTAGGCTTCTTTAGTCGAATACGGTGCCGACTTATATACTGGAGAGTTTATTTGAGGTGTTCTGTCCCTCAGACTTCATTGAAGTTATTCAATTCCATAGCGTTGATCACGCTGATTACATAACTGATCAATGCTATGGAGCTGAACAGCTATCAAGGCTGAGGGCGTGAACACCTCAGTTTCTTCAAGTGTCTCCAGTACATTAGTCACCTCTGTACTCGACTGAAGAGGCCCGCTGCACAGGCAAAACTCTTCTGAAATGAAGTTACCTAAGTGTTGCAAAGGTGTCTTATTCACTCATATGGGGCTAGTGGAGTTTGAAGACATGTGAAAGAACAATCATAGTTGGCGTACAAGGTCAATTTCCGTTAAATTCATACATCGGGTCTGTTGTAAATGTAGGGCTTTCGACAACAAAGGTAGGAGGAGCGGAAGAGCAAGCACGTCTGGGCGTTGTGAGTTTAAAGTATATTTTGCGTACTCGTGATATATAGTGTAGTTTATTACTGTGCGAAAAACAGTGTGATCGAGCAATCCTGGAAGAGAGGCAACTGGCGTGTCCACGAGGTAACCGTGCGTGAGGCGTGTGTCCAATTCACAATCACGAAAGAATAGTTTCCCACATCCGACAACTTCGGGAAGATGTTTAAGTACCTAGTAGTGGTTCAATGGTAAACATTTTGTTGTATTTTAACTTAGAACAATGCTGTTGCCATAGGTTTCGAAACTGTTGATAAATTTTTGTAAAATACTCAAAAATTAAATCTGTGTGGGAGATAGGCAAGGCGTGAATGTTTGATGAACAAACCGAAATTCACAGTTGCAATATCCGCCACTCTGTCACACCTAAAACATGATCTGAACAAAAGTTTCTTTATCCATAGATTTGTTACAAGTCATTCAGTTCCTTGGTTATGGACCAGGTGCTTCTGCTCCCTCAGTACCCTAATGATGGACCAGGTGCTTCGGCTCCTTCAGTACCCTGATGATGGACCAGGTGCTTCGGCTCCTTCAGTACCCTGGTGATGGACAAGGTGCTTCGGCTCCTTCAGTACCCTGGTGATGGACAAGGTGCTTCGGCTCCCTCAGCACCCTAGTGATGGACCAGGTGCTTCGGCTCCCTCAGTACCCTGGTGATGGACCAGTGCTTCGGCTTATTCAGTGCCCTGGTGATGGACCAGGTGTTTCAGCTCCTTCAACGCCCTGGTGATAGATCATGTGCTTCGGCATATTCAGTGCCCTGGTGATGGACCAGGTGCTTCAGCTCCTTCAGTACCCTATTTTATAGTGCCCTGATTATCAAAGCATATTTTCCATGGATGGAGTAGGTGGGTTGGATAGGAGTTTTTGTTTATGGGATTGGTTTTGGGTTTTGCCTAGTGTGGATCAGTTGGCTTGATGCAGTGTTCCTTATTTCTGTGTTCTTGTGAGTGAGAGGGGTTGGTGCTGAACGGGACTTACACAGTTGTTGGGGGGGGGGAGGGGTGTTGTCGGGGCTTCTTGCTTGGATGGCGATGGGGATGGGTTGCACAAATATTTTTGTTGGTGGGTTGGTTTTGATATGGACCTGCCAAGTATAGGCCAGTAGGCCTGTTGCAGTGTTCCTCCTTTCTTATGTTCTTATGTTCTTAAACAATAGCAAAGGAAGTCAGCAAAGGCTAGAAGACCATACATAGGAGACGCTGGTAGGTACCGACTAAATGTACGTATACATTGAACCTAAAGTGGGGGCTGGTAGGTACCGACTACATGTATACACTGAACCTCAAGTGGAGGGTGATAGGTAGACTACATACATACACTGAACCTTAGGAGATTGCAGTGTTGCAACAACCGTGTCCAGGAAGAAGCAATAAGTGTGCAACAACTGTGTTCAGGAAGAGGCAATAAATGCTGAAATAATCGGAAAATTTAGACAAATATATGACGAACACCGAAGACTGACAACTGAAGAAGGAATACTATGAGCACAGCCCGCCACCTGTGGTTACAATCACTCACAAACACGTAATAAAGCGTGTGTGGACTACATCCAGAGACTTGGTTGACCACACACCAGTGTGTCCTCACGCTAAAGTTGTTAGATTATTATATAAACAACCTCCAATGTTAGTTGTTAGATTATTATATAAACAACCTCCAATGTTAATACATATGGGGCATAAACCCAGGTGCTGCAAACACTGAGCAGAAACCCACCATTTCGAAAAATATGCAATAAACATTTAGTGAGGCACAGAGTTACATCTGTGTTATTATATTCATGGTCATACAGCGACTGAGGAATGGACAGTAATAAGGTTTAGTCCAATGAAGGAAGCAGTTTCTCCAATTCTTTAGATCAAGAGCCCTTCAGTAGCATCAAGGCACTGTGCTTGAAGGGTAGCTACTAATGTAACAAGAAGGTTTACCCCTAACAGTGGGAGCAGCTGCTAAACACTGATTCTGTTTCTTACTTTTAGGTCTGGCCTGAGCCAGTGTAGGGGCAGGCAGGTGTGTGAGGGAGTGGCCAGCCTTCTGGAGGGCCAGGCTAGCCCCATGCTTGAGGGACTGGCCAGCCCCCTCTACAGTACCAGCTAACTCAGCCGTTTCCCTCGATGACTTCGACGACGCTGCCATCCTTGCCACGACCACTGCATCTGCTGCAGATGATCGTAATACATTGTCCACACTCTGAAACATTGCTGCTGTGACTGTCCCTACAGTGTGTGCTGCTGTAGCCACAGCACCGTCTGCAGCAGTGGGTGCCAACCCCGCAAGGGTGAGGCCCACCACCACTTCCTCAAAACCACTCATCATTACACTCAATGTTCACTCAATGCTATTTTCCTTCAACTCTGAAATTTTAAAATGCTATTAAGTATTTCAGCGGAACATTTCACGAACAAGAACAAAAGTTCTCAGTAATTTAAAATCATGTAAAGGCACTGATTATTCATACAATGTAGTAGTTCTTTTGTAAATATAAATTCTTTTGCTTGTTTCAGAAACGGCAGTTGTACAATATTGGCAGCTTTCACGGTGGAGGTGGACAAAATAGTTATTAAAATAGTTCACCTCACACCTGCCCAAGTACAGAGCTATCCCAGTACACCCGTCTCACTGCACACCTGTTCTGGTACACACTTGCCCCGGTATACATAAGAAGAGGGAAGAGTCTAAACAGAACTATAAATAAAATAACAGTACTGGTTGGGACTTAAACATAGATAAGACACCTGCACGTCTAATGCCATAAGTGGGATCTGCTGGTTTTACACCAATGCTATCAGTGGGATACCTGGGTATGGCACCTGTATGTGCAGATGGGGAACCCAATGTCTGGGATCCTGTATGCGGTATCCTCTGAATGTGTGGGATCTGTGAGTGTGTGGGATCTGTGAGTGTGTGGGATCTGTGAGTGTGTGGGATCTGTGAGTGTGTGGGATCCTACGAGTGTGGGACCTAAGAGTGTGTAAGATCCTAAGTTTGTGTGAGATCCTATGAATAGGCAACCCCCTTTCCCTGTGTGTGTCAGAGACCTGTAAATTTATGGGACCGGTGAGTGTATGGGACCTATTAGTATGCAGAACCTGCTAGTGTGTGGGACGGTCCCCGCGAGTGTGTAATTCCCCAGTAGTACGTTTCAAGAGACCGATTAGATCTGGCAAGGTCACTAACCTGGTCCTTTATACCCCCCCCCCCATACATGAACCTCCGACCAGAGACGCACTTCTCGGCACTGCAACATGCAGAGAGCATTGTCAAACCAGTGACCTGCAGTCAGCAAAGGTCAACAATACCACTCAAGACTTGACAGGCAAAAAAGGAGCAAAAACATGATAGACGAGGATATAAGGAAGAAATAATATAGTAATACTGTCAACACTGCAACATGATAATAGACACAACACAAGATACTGTCAAATAACCCCACTTAGAAGGAAGATAGTGACGATGTTTATGTCATTATTCCCTCTCCTTGGTGCCGTTATTTATGTATTGTTACAGGCACAATATTGTGACTTTGTATTCTTTAATATTACAAGCTCTATCTATATTAAAGCCTATATATCTACTACACGAGGGTCATTAAGGCTGCTTGTCACCTGTACACTGCCAGTCAACAATACTTTAATACCTAAAACAGAGATTAATGCGAACTTTCTCTACATATACATACACTCAAGAAATACACACCTCAGGATATATATATATATATATATATATATATATATATATATATATATATATATATATATATATATATATATATATATATATTACTCGGATATACACACCTCGCGGTGTATATAACCTATTACATTCAAAAGTAAGCCGCAAGCCACTGTGTCATACAGATTACAAGGGGCAGTGTTGACAGTATTTTGACGCAGTATTGCCAGTATCTTGTTGGTGTCGCCAGTATCTTGTGTTGTGTCTATCATGTTGCAGTGTTGACAGTATCTTGTTGCAGTGTTGACAGTATCTTGTTGCAGTGTTGACAGTAGCTTGTTGTAGTGTTGATAGTAGCTTGTTGCAGTGTTGACAGTAGCTTGTTGCAGTGTTGACAGTAGCTTATTGCAGTGTTGACAGTAGCTTGTTGCAGTGTTGACAGTAGCTTGTTGCAGTGTTGACAGTAGCTTGTTGCAGTGCTGACAGTAGCTTGTTGAAGTGCTGACAGTATCTTGTTGCAGTGTTGACAGTAGCTTGTTGCAGTGTTGACAGTAGCTTGTTGCAGTGTTGACAGTAGCTTGTTGCAGTGTTGACAGTAGCTTATTGCAGTGTTGACAGTAGCTTGTTGCAGTGTTGACAGTAGCTTGTTGCAGTGCTGACAGTAGCTTGTTGAAGTGCTGACAGTAGCTTGTTGCAGTGTTGACAGTAGCTTGTTGCAGTGTTGACAGTATATTGTTGCAGTTTTGACAGTATATTGTTGCAGTTTTGACAGTATATTGTTGCAGTGAAAGTATTTTGTTGCAGTGTTGCCATTATCTTCTTGCAGTGTTGACAGTATCTTGCAGTGTTGACAGTATCTTGTTGCAGTGTTGACAGTATCTTGTTGCAGTGTTGACAGTATCTTGTTGCAGTGTTGACAGTATATTGTTGCAGTGTTAACAGTATCTTGTTGCAGTGTTGCCAGTATCTTGTTCTTGGTAAAGCAAGGTATCCCCCTAGCCTCCTAAGTATCTCCGGGTATCCCTCAAAGCCTGACACGGGTAAATCCTAACATCCCCTCAGAATCCAATCAGGTATCCCCAGACTCCACACAAGTATCCACGGGTATTCCCAGGCTCCACCCAGGTATCCCGACTCCACATAAGCATCCAAGGGTATCCCCCAGGCTCCACGCAGGTATCCCTAGACCCTACATAAGCATCCCCGGGTATTCCCCAGGCTGCACACATGTATCCCCAGGTTCCTGCACACAGGTATCCCCCAGGCTGCTGTACACAGGTATATACCAGGCTGCTGCACACAGGTAACCCCAAGGCTGCTGCACACAGGTATCCCCAGACTGTACACAAGTATCCCCAGGTTACACACGGGTATCCGCAGGTTGCACACGGGTATCTCCCAGGCTACACACAATTATCCCCCAAATTGCTCACAGGTATCCCCAGGTTACACACAGGTATCACCCAGACTATACACAAGTATCCTCCAGGCTGCACACAGGTATCCCCAGGCTATACACAGGTATCCTCCAGGCTGCACAAAGGTATCCCCAAGGCTATACACAAGTATCCTCCAGGCTGCACACAGGCATCCCCATGCTATAAACAGGTATCCTATAGGTTACACACAGGTATCCCCCAGGCTATACACAGGTATCCTCCAGGTTGCACACGTGTATCCCCTGGTTACACAGGTATCCCCCAGGCTATACACAGGTATCCCCCAGGCTATACACAGGTATCCCCCAGGCTATACACAGGTATCCCCAGGTTACACACAGGTATCCCCAAGTTACACACAGGTATCCCCAAGTTGCTCACATGTATCCCAAGGTTACACACAGGTATCCTCTAGGCTGCACAAAGGTATCCCCGGTGTCTAGAAAGTTCTCAGTCTGGACAATAAGAAAATCTTAACCAAGGTGAACTTTTTCCTCTGAAATAAGCTAATTTGAATCTTTACAGGTAATTTTAGATTTTACTAAATATATACCTAATTTACGTACAGTACCTTTCAATGTGTACTGTTTTGTTTACAAGATATCCTAATAGTTAGTTATCCTAGTGTAGTGTGTGTTTGTTATCCTAGTGTATGTGTGTTTATCCTAGTGTAGGTGTGTTTATCTTAGTGTAGGTGTGTTTGTTATCCTAGTGTAGGTGTGTTTGTTATCCTAGTGTAGGTGTGTTTATCCTAATGTAGGTGTGTTTGTTATCCTAGTGTAGGTGTGTTTGTTATCCTAGTGTAGGTGTGTTTGTTATCCTAGTGTAGGTGTGTTTGTTATCCCAGTGTAGGTGTGTTTGTTATCCTAGTGTAGGTGTGTTTATCCTTATGTAGGGGATGATTGTTATCCTAGTGTAGGTGTGCTTGTTATCCTAGTGTAGATATTCTTGTTATCCCAGTGTAGGTGTGTTTATCCTAATGTAGGGGATGTTTGTTATCCTAGTGTAGGTGTGCTTGTTATCCTAGTGTAGGTGTGCTTGTTATCCTAGTGTATGTTTGTTATCCTAGTGTATGTTTGTTATCCTAGTGTATGTTTGTTATCCTAGTGTATGTTTGTTATCCTAGTGTGTTTGTTATCCTAGTGTGTTTGTTATCCTAGTGTATGTTTGTTATCCTAGTGTAGGTGTGTTTATCCTAGTGTAGATGGATTATAGTGCATAAGTGTTTGTTATCCTAGTGTAGGTGTGTTTGTTATCCTAGTGTAGGTGTGTTTGTTATCCTAGTGTAAGTGTTTGTTATCCTAGTGTAGGTGTGTTTGTTATCCTAGTGTAGGTGTGTTTATTCTAGTGTAGGTGTGTTTGTTATCTTAGTGCATAAGTGTTTGCTATCCTAGTGTAGGTAAGTGTGGCGTCTGGCAGCGGGTGTGGGCAAGGCAGTAGTCGCTTTGGGAAAAAAATGATTATTCTCAGCCTCTTCGCTCTGCCTTTGTGTTTTTTACACAGATCAGACATACAGTGTAAGAGCTGTTAGTCTATCGCAGTTCATTTCAAAGCGCAGTCCTGTCTAAGGTATACTACCACACACAGGATACCATCCACAACAGTCAACTAACACTCGGGTACCTACTTACTGCCACGGTAACAGGGAAAATAGGTGTAAAGAAGCATGCCCAACGCTTCCACCAGAGCCGGGAATCGAACCCCAGACACTCGGTATATGAGCCGAGTGCGTTAACAACCGAGCCACTGGGATGTTGTGGTTTCACGCATTTCTAGAAGCCAGGCTGTCAGCTCTGGTCGCTGCCACACTCAGTAAATATTAAGTTGATGAGGTATACGAGACGCAGGATGCCAGAAAGTACTGCAGTTTCAGGGTAGTCATGTGAAATAAACTAGATGAAGATAAGAGTCCATACATTTTTTTTAATTAAGTGATCGCGAGTAGTCGAGAGGCTGGGGGCAGGAACCTTGACTCGAACCTTGCAACCACAAATAGACGAGTACAATGTTTTATTTTAAATCAAGCCTAAGTATAAACATTAATTGGGTTCCAGGATACAAATTATCAAAAATTTATTGGACACTGGAAAACATAACCTTCAACTAAACCAGAAAATACGTTTGTGCAGCCCAGGGTCCCAGTCAATACTTTCTCGTATAACTGATGAGAGGAAACCTATTTCTTATATAGCAGTGAGACGAATGTTAATAGTCACTGGTGGGTAGTGGTTGTTCACGCCTATCACCACAGTGCCTGTTATGGCTGCACCACACCACTATCACCACAGTGCCTGTTATGGTTGCACCACACCACTATCACCACAGTGCCTGTTATGGCTGCACCACACCACTATCACCACAGTGCCTGTTATGGTTGCACCACACTATCACCACAGTGCCTGTTATGGTTACACCACACCACTATCACCAGTGCCTGTTATGGTTCACACACTATCACCACAGTGCCTGTTATGGTTACACCACACCACTATCACCACAGTGCCTGTTATGGTTACACCACACCACTATCACCACAGTGCCTGTTATGGTTGCACCACACCACTATCACCACAGTGCCTGTTATGGTTACACCACACCACTATCACCACAGTGCCTGTTATGGTTCACCACACCACTATCACCAGTGCCGTATGTTACCACCACTATCACCAGTGCCTGTTATGGTTACACCACACCACTATCACCACAGTGCCTGTTATGGTTACACCACACCACTATCACCACAGTGCCTGTTATGGTTACACCACACCACTATCACCACAGTGCCTGTTATGGTTACACCACACCACTATCACCACAGTGCCTGTTATGGTTACACCACACCACTATCACCACAGTTCCTGTTATGGTTACACCACACCACTATCACCACAGTGCCTGTTATGGTTGCACCACACCACTATCACCATTATGCCTATCATGGCTGCACCACACCACCAGTGTCTGTCATGGCTGCACCACACCAGTGCCACCACAGTGCCTGTCATGTAATGGCTGCACCACACCAGTGCCACCACAGTGCCTGTCATGGCTGCACTCTTCTCACTGCCTGGTCTCCTCGTATCAACAACAATGAGACTGGTTTCCATGCCTGGAGTTACAGCAGTCTACCATCAACTTTCACTACTGCTATATATAGCATTGGATGACGTTATTTGGCAGTATGTTCGCTTCACTGCACGTGTTCACTGTACTGCACGTGTTCACTGCACATGTTCATTCCAAACACCATCATAAACAGAGACAGTGTGGCGGGGAGCGGCGCTGCATGTGACGCAACAACAGTGAGAGCAGCACTGTTCGCTGCTGTTGCAGACACCAACCCCCTCTGCTTCTGCTGCCGTTGCCACTGCCCCTGCCGCCGCCGCCGTCGATGCCGCCACAGCCTCTGCTTCTGCCACCGTAATGGTTGCTAGTACTATTGCCGTTGCTGCTGCCGCTGATACTCTTCCTATTAGTACTGTTGTTCTGCTTCTGCCACAGTCACGGCTGCTGGTACTGTTGCAACTGCTGCTGCTACCCCAGCTGATGATGCTACTACTGCTGCCGCTGGAGGCAGTGGTGGCGACGGCTGCGACGGCGGCTGCGGCGGTGGTAGCGGCGGCGGCGGCCAGGGCGTGTTATGACCATGCGAAAACCTCGCACTCTCTCCATTACTGTGCGACTTTCATTTAGTTGTCACCAGACCAACACACACAAACACCTGAGTGTTTTCATTAGCTTACACGAAAGTCTTCGGAAGAGTTACGAATAGAGTGAGGTAAGTACATTATATAGCTTCCTAAGTGAGGTGGAAAGGTGTATAGACACAATCTCAATACACCTGTAACATACGCTTTACAACTTATCTCAAATGTCTGTCATCATTTATTAAAATGAATTATGTTATTGAAGGAGAGTATCCCCAGATATAAAAAAAAACTGCTTTAAAATACTTGTCAGTCAGGCGAGCCAAAGCAGTGTTGACCTAAGCGGTAAAAATACCTAACGAAATTTACCTTTAGATCAATGTTGCATCGTGCAAGACTGTGCACGATGCAACTTATACACTTTTTAATGTTCCCGCTGGTGCTAGTCACACGGTACCATGAGAGGGACAGGCTACCATGATAGTGACCCGAGGGTTTGAGGACGGGTTGAGGACGGGTTGAGGACGGGTTGAGGACGGGTTGAGGACGGGTTGAGGACGGGTTGAGGACAAAGGGGTTATACTGAGCCTGGGGAATGGGAGGTAACAAGATTTGATACAAGTAATGACAGGGTTGCACTAATTCCTTACACCAAGATAGGAGGCTGAGGTAGACAAGAATGATACGTGAATGAAGCCAGTGGCCCATTCACTGTACTGAGGTGCACTTCACTGTACTGAGGTACACTTCACTGTACTGAGGTGCACTTCACTGTACTGAGGTACACTTCACTGTACTGAGGTGCACTTCACAGTACTGAGGGCACTTCACTGTACTGAGGTGCACTTCACAGTACTGAGGTGCACTTCACAGTACTGAGGTGCACTTCACAGTACTGAGGTGCACTTCACTGTACTGAGGTGCACTTCACTGTACTGAGGTGCACTTCACTGTACTGAGGTGCACTTCACTGTACTGAGGTGCACTTCACTGTACTGAGGTGCACTTCACTGTACTGAGGTGCACTTCACTGTACTGAGGTGCACTTCACTGTACTGAGGTGCACTTCACTGTACTGAGGTGCACTTCACTGTACTGAGGTGCACTTCACTGTACTGAGGTACACTTCACTGTACTGAGGTACACTTCACTGTACTGAGGTCACTTCACTGTACTGAGGTGCACTTCACTGTACTGAGGTGCACTTCACTGTACTGAGGTGCACTTCACTGTACTGAGGTGCACTTCACTGTACTGAGGTACACTTCACTGTACTGAGGTACACTTCACTGTACTGAGGTACACTTCACTGTACTGAGGTGCACTTCACTGTACTGAGGTGCACTTCACTGTACTGAGGTACACTTCACTGTACTGAGGTACACTTCACTGTACTGAGGTACACCTCACTGTACTGAGGTACACTTCACTACTGAGGTACACTTCACTGTACTGAGGTGCACTTCACTGTACTGAGGTACACTTCACTGTACTGAGGTACACTTCACTGTACTGAGGTGCACTTCACTGTACTGAGGTGCACTTCACAGTACTGAGGTGCACTTCACAGTACTGAGGTGCACTTCACAGTACTGAGGTGCACTTCACTGTACTGAGGTGCACTTCACTGTACTGAGGTGCACTTCACTGTACTGAGGTGCACTTCACTGTACTGAGGTGCACTTCACTGTACTGAGGTGCACTTCACTGTACTGAGGTGCACTTCACTGTACTGAGGTGCACTTCACTGTACTAAGGTACACTTCACTACTGAGGTGCACTTCACTGTACTGAGGTGCACTTCACTGTACTGAGGTGCACTTCACTGTACTGAGGTGCACTTCACTGTACTGAGGTGCACTTCACTGTACTGAGGTACACTTCACTGTACTGAGGTACACTTCACTACTGAGGTACACTTCACTGTACTGAGGTGCACTTCACTGTACTGAGGTGCACTTCACTGTACTGAGGTACACTTCACTACTGAGGTACACTTCACTGTACTGAGGTACACTTCACTGTACTGAGGTACACTTCACTACTGAGGTACACTTCACTGTACTGAGGTACACTTCACTGTACTGAGGTACACTTCACTGTACTGAGGTACACTTCACTGTACTGAGGTACACTTCACTGTACTGAGGTACACTTCACTGTACTGAGGTACACTTAACCAGACCATCCTCGTTAATAAGTGACAGAAATCACTCCCTTAAACCCACCCAAAGTGATCATGCTACTTAACCTTTCTTATCTCTCTTCTTGTTTGTCCACAACTGTTCCCAACTGTTATTCTATCTTACGCCAGTCCTTCCCATCCACATTCTTGCTAGCCCTATTATGATCTAACCAAACAATACAATACCCAAAGAATATAAAGGCACAATACCGTGAATGGAACAATACACAAAGAACCCTCAGATAGGACACTCAAACTCATGACGACGTTTCGGTCCGTCTAGGACCCTTACTTAGTCACAATACACTAATACCAAAAATATGGTAGCATATAAGATTGCAACCTGATGTATAGAAGTCGATTTTTTTTCCTCTGGTTGGTGTTATATTGTTATAGTGGTTGGTGTTTTGTTATAGTGTGGCTGGTTTTGTTATAGTGTGGCTGGTTTTGTTATAGTGTGGCTGGTGTTATACTGTATGGTATGACTAGTGTTACAGTGTTATGGTATGACTGGTGTTACAGTGTTATGGTATGACTGGTTTTACAGTGTTATGGTATGACTGGTGTTACAGTGTTATGGTATGACTGGTGTTACAGTGTTATGGTATGACTGGTTTTAGTGTTATGGTATGATTGGTTACAGTGTTATGGTATGACTGGTGTTACAGTGTTATGGTATGACTGGTGTTAGTGTTATGGTATGATTGGTGTTACAGTGTTATGGTATGACTGGTGTTACAGTGTTATGGTATGATTGGTTACAGTGTTATGGTATGATTGGTGTTACAGTGTTATGGTATGATTGGTGTTACAGTGTTATGGTATGATTGGTTACAGTGTTATGGTATGATTGGTGTTACAGTGTTATGGTATGATTGGTGTTACAGTGTTATGGTATGATTGGTGTTAGTGTTATGGTATCATTGGTGTTAGTTATGGTATGATTGGTGTTACAGTGTTATGGTATCATTGGTGTTACAGTGTTATGGTATCATTGGTGTTAGTTTTATGGTATGACTGGTGTTATGGTATGATTGGCGTTATACTGTTATGGTATGGCTGGTGTTGCATTGTGTTAATTTATTGTTGGTGTTATGGTTTTGTTGTCATGGGCAGTGTTCCTGTCTTATGGTTGGTATTATTGTTATGGTTGTGTTATGGTTATTGGCGGTGTTATTGTTATGAGCGGTGTTGTGTTGTGGTTGGTGTTATGGGTGGCGTTGTGTTATGGTCTGTATTATTGTGTTATGGGCGGTGTTATTGTTATGGTGTTACGGATGGTGTTATTGTTTTAAGTTATGGCTGAGGATGTTAAGTGTGACAGTACACTTAGCATGCTCCTCTGACCAACCTACCAGGTTCACACAGCACTACCTGTGTTGGGTCGATGCTTCCTTCGTGGGAAGAACGAAACGAAATGAATTTCCTTTACCAACGGTCACCTCAATCAGATCCCTTTCTAACGTAAACAAGTAAAAGAAAACGTGCTAATATGGATAACTTTACTTAAAGAATGTACTGTGTTACATCGTAAATGCACGTATTTGCAAATAAAATTAAAGATTTTGGAGAAAAAAGTAATGAAACAAAGTGAGAAAGCGGAGTACTGCAGTGAGAAACCCCGACGGGCTGTGATTGGTCGAGCCGTGGGAGGGTAACATCGCCTGATCCACGAGGACCAATCAGCGCGGGGCTTCCACATCGATCCTGGAGTCCGGACAGTTGCCGAAGAGTATTCCATATTCCAATCCCATTCAGCATGACCAGTTTTTATCTTTCAAAACATATTTTTCAGTGATTGCAGACTTACTCTACACTCATTTCAGGAGGCCCCTAGGACATGTACTCTAGCCTGACAATTCTCAGTAAGATTTTGGCTCCTATGTATGTCTTAAAGGCACAATATATGGGCCAAGACCATAATGTCCTGCACCTTACAAGAGTTACCAAGCAATTACGCAGGTTCCTTGTTCTTTGATGTCATATTTAAAAATGTAAACAAAGTAATAATAAGAATGAGACATACCTGGTCCTGTTCCTTCATATATTAACATATGTTTAATCTTCACATAATTAAAAAAAATAAGTGTAATGTTTTTTCTTCAGGATGCCTCAATAACAGCAAAGACGGAAACATATGCGTTACAAGGAACACACAGGAACATACGAGTTACAAGAAACACATGGGAACATACAAGTTACAAGAAACACATGGGAACATACGAGTTACAAGGAACACACGGGAACATACGAGTTACAAGTAACACACTCGAACACGCGAGTTACAAGGAACACTCGGGAACATACTAGTTACAAGTAACACACTGGAACACGTGAGTTAGAAGGAACACACAAGGATACGCCTGTGGTTTGACACACCATTGTTGATAACTACGATGCGTAATATTCTAGTTTGCCAGTCTTACTGAGGTCTTCAAATCGCTGACTGACATATTTCATTTTTTTAGAACCAAACCTGCGTGACGTAGCATGATGTGAATACTGTTGTGCGTGGAGTATGACCTGAAAACTCTCGTGCGTAATGGAGTATGACTTGAAAAACCATTCTGCATGATGAAGCATGAACTGAAAGTCATCCTGTTTAATTGGACATGACGTGAAAACCATCTTACGTGATGGAGTATGACGCGAAACCAGTCTGTGTGGTTGAGTATGAGGTAAACCAGTCTGGTGGAGTATGACGAGAAATCAGTCTGTGTGGTTGAGTATGACGAGAAACTAGTCTGTTGTGGAGTATGACGAGAAACTAGTCTGTTGTGGAGTATGACGAGAAACTAGTCTGTTGTGGAGTATGACGAGAAACTAGTCTGTTGTGGAGTATGACGAGAAACTAGTCTGTTGTGGAGTATGACGAGAAACTAGTCTGTTGTGGAGTATGACGAGAAACTAGTCTGTTGTGGAGTATGACGAGAAACTAGTCTGTTGTGGAGTATGACGAGAAACTAGTCTGTTGTGGAGTATGACGAGAGAAACCCTAGTCTGTTGTGGAGTATGACGAGAAACTAGTCTGTTGTGGAGTATGACGAGAAACTAGTCTGTTGTGGAGTATGACGAGAAACTAGTCTGTTGTGGAGTATGACGAGAAACTAGTCTGTTGTGGAGTATGACGAGAAACTAGTCTGTTGTGGAGTATGACGAGAAACTAGTCTGTTGTGGAGTATGACGAGAAACTAGTCTGTTGTGGAGTATGACGAGAAACTAGTCTGTTATTGTGGAGTATGTCAGGTAAACCATCCTGCGTAATGGAGTGAACTGAGAACAATCTTGCATGATGGGGTATGACGACCCGAAAACATTTCACTCTTATGGAGTATGACCTGAATTTCATCTTGCGTTGCGTGTAACCTAAAAATTATCCTGCGTGATGTAGTGTGACTTGAAAACATTTGTAATGGAATGTGACCTGAAAGTTATTCTACGTGATCTTGCGGGATGGATGGACAGGTGTGTCTGCTTACCTATATGTGGTTGCAAAGGGTCGAGTCAAAGCTCCTGGCCCCCGCCTCGTGTGTGCAGTAAACAGTTCATGTTCTGTGTAAAATGACGTCAGGATAGCCACACAACGTTTAACACATTTTTATAAACATTAATGAAGTAACGAGACGTGAAATAACCTTCGGAAAATCCGCACTTAGATTACTATATTTCCTGTCATTGTAAACAGTCATCTTATGACACGAAAAAGTTTTCCTTTAAGTGCTGTGGAGAAATGCAAATATTTTTTAAATGCGATATTTATTTTGTTTACAAAGTGGATTGGAGAGCCAGTGAAAGGTCCCAGTGAAATAATCAAAAGTTCCTAAACACTTCCCAAACAGTAATTATTTTTTGGATAACTTACCGGTATCTACCTCGCTCATGGTGTCGAGAAATGAGAAACACTCGCTGACTCACGTGAACAACACTGCACTATGATTTAGCAACTAGTGAACACCTATATAATAGCTAGTGAACACGAGAGGCAGGCACGAGTTAGGGAGAGTAGCTTAACAGAGTAGCAGCAGCCAGTGCTCATCACATACCATGTGGTACTGGAGCATGGTGAAGACCACAGCTCACACCACCACCTCCAGCTGCACACACCCACCTCGCACGCGCACTCCACACCTACCCACCTTTTCCACATCTATTTTCCATTTCACCACACAACACAGAGATGCTGCAGCTACCCGGCAGTCTGTGTGTATCAACGTTGATAATTCACATGTCATGTGGTTGCAGGCAGCGTGTCATGGGGAGAAAACATGGGAACAAAATGATGGTGCATGCTAGGCTAGTTGACAACTGCGTGCCGGCCGGCCTGGCAGCCCCGGATATCCAGCCACCAACACACTGCTCATGGAGTCAGGAGGTGTCGTAGGGAATGACACATACACACTCTCCACCGCCCTACCCCATCACTGAACTCTCTCAAGACAGGTTCCTTGATTCCGGTCAAGGGGATCTTGATTCAAGAGACTAGAGATGCCCTCTCATACCTCCGATCAAACTCGATTACCTCACATTTCCCAGAGCTTGTATTACTTGTGTGACCACTATAGTCTTACTAATTAAATCCCATAACTAAAATAAATTATTTTAATGTATAATTTTGTTTATGTATTTGTGCGTAAACAATTAGACCTTTTGAAAAAATACAATTTCGCTATGCATATGATCACTACAGTAATCTCGTGTTTCTTCAATTTTCTAAAGAGCCAAACCAGGCATAAAACTTCTTGAAAAAGGTTCTTATAATTGCTACAAGGCTGGTCCCAGAAATACAAGGTTGGCCCTGTAATTACAAGGCTGGTCCCAGAACTATAAAGCTGGTCCCTGAACTACAAGACTGGTCCCTGAACTACAAGACTGGTCCCTGAACTACAAGACTGGTCCCTGAACTGCAAGGCTGGTCCCTGAACTACAAGGCTGGCCCTGAACTACAAGGCTGGCCCTGAACTACAAGGGCTGCAATAAGAAGCTAGGTTGACACAGCGAGAAGTTACATCACTAGGAGAGCAGAGAACCAGAGGAGATAGGCTCACGACTGATAAAATACTTAGAAATAAAGACTAAGTTGATAGAGAATGTTGAAGTTCTGAGGGTCATTTGAAATGTGATATTTGCGCATTTGTGACAAGAATTATTAGTGTATATTATATATATATATATATATATATATATATATATATATATATATATATATATATATATATATATATATATATATATATATATTTTTTTTTTTTTTTTTTTTTTTTTTTTTATTAACACATCGGCCGATTCCCACCAAGGCAGGGTGGCCCGAAAAAGAAAAACTTTCATCATCATTCACTCCATCACTGTCTTGCCAGAGGGGTGCTTTACACTACAGTTATAAAACTGCAACATTAACACCCCTCCTTCAGAGTGCATATATATATATATATTCTTCTTCTTCTTTCTTTCAACACGTCGGCCATTTCCCACCGAGGCAGGGTGGCCCAAAAGGAAAAACGAAAGTTTCTCCTTTTACATTTAGTAATATATACAGGAGAAGGGGTTACTAGCCCCTTGCTCCCGGCATTTTAGTCGCCTCTTACGACACGCATGGCTTACGGAGGAAGAATTCTATTCCACTTCCCCATGGAGATATATATATATATATATATATATATATATATATATATATATATATATATATATATATATATATATATAATATATATATATATATGTATATATATATGTATATATATATATATGTATATATATATATATATGTATATATATATATATATGTAAACACTGATCTCTGCGACGGAGACTCGACCTACGACTCATGACAAGGTAGCAGTGCTTTACCGACTGACACTGGTCAATACCTCATCAGCTTTCGCTAGACGTTATCCAAGAGCCAGCTTTCAGGCAGGAAGGCTTACAGTTTTCATCTATCCCTGATGCATCGACAACTAGAGATTTTACAATGCTAGGAATTCCAAGAGCAGGCGAAAATTCACAAACACTGATTGCCGACGGAGACTCGAACCTACGAACCTCATGACAAGGTACGCAGTGCTTACGACCGTCCACATGGTCCAAACCTTGGCATCAGCGCTAGACGTTATCCAGCAGCCTTAGGCAGGAGGCTTACAGCTTTTCATCTCATCCCTGCATGCATCGACACAACTGAGATTTTACAATGCTAGAATTCGCAGAGCAGGCTGAATATCACAAACCTGATCTCTGACGACGGAGACTGAACCTACGACCTCATGACAGGTACGCAGTGCTTACGACCGTACCACACTGGTCCAATACCTTGGACCAGTGTGGTACGGTGGTAAAGCACTGCGTACACTGTCATGAGGTCGAGTTCAGCCGTCGAAATCAGTGTTTGTGAATATTTCCGCTCTGCGAATCCTGCATTGTAAAATCTCTAGTTTGTGCATGGGGATGAGTGGCTGTAAGCTTCCTGCTGGCTGCTGCATGCAGGGATGAGATGAAAAGCTGTGCCTTCCTGCCTGAAAGCTGGCTGCCTGAATAACGTCTGAAGCTGGATGCCAAGGTATGGACCAGTGTGGTCGGTCGAAAGCACTGCGACTGTCATGAGGTTCGTAGGTTCGAGTCTCCGTCGGCAGAGATCAGTGTTTGTGAATATTCCTGCTCTTGAATTCTAGCATTGTAAAATCTCTGTTGTGTGATGCATGAGGATGAGATGAAAAGCTGTCTTCCTGCCTGAAAGCTGGCGCCGAATCGTCTGCGAAACTGATGCACAGGTATTGGACCAGTGTGGTCGGTCGGAAGCACTGCGACTTTCATGAGGTTCGAGGTCGAGTCTCCGTCGGCCAGAGATCAGTGTTTGTGAATATTTCGCCTGCTCTTGCGAATTCCTAGCATATATATATATATATATATATATTTTTTTTTTTTTTTTTTTTTTTTATTAACACATCGGCCGATTCCCACCAAGGCAGGGTGGCCCGAAAAGAAAACTTTCATCATCATTCACTCCATCACTGTCTTGCCAGAAGGGTGCTTTACACTACAGTTATAAAACTGCAACATTAACACCCTCCTTCAGAGTGCTGGCACTGTACTTCCCATCTCCAGAACTCAAGTCCGCCTGCCGGTTTCCTGAATCCCTTCATAAATGTTACTTTGCTCACACTCCAACAGCACGTCAAGTATTAAAAACCATATGCCTCCATTCACTCCTATCAAATACGCTCACACATGCTTGCTGGAAGTCCAAGCCCTCGCACACAAAACTTCCTTTACCCTCCCTCCAACCTTTCCTAGGCCGACCCCTACCCCGCCTTCCCTCCACTACAGATTTATACACTCTCGAAGTCACTCTGTCTCGTTCCATTCTCTCTACATGTCCAAACCCCTCAACAACCCCTCATCAGCTCTCTGGACAATCGTTTTGGTAATCCCGCACCTCCTCCTAATTTCCAAACTCGAATTCTCTGCATTATATTCACACCACACATTGACCTCAGACATGACATCTCCACTGCCTCCAGCCTTCTCCTCGTTGCAACATTCATCACCCATGCTTCACACCCTATAAGAGCGTTGGTATAACTATACTCTCATACATTCCCTTTTACTTCCATGGACAAGGTTCTTTGTCTCCACAGACTCCGAAGTGCTCCACTCACCCTTTTCCCCTCATCAATTCTATGATTCACCTCATCCTTCATAGACCCATCCGCCGACATGTCCACTCCCAAATATCTGAATACATTCACCTCCTCCATACTCTCTCCCTCCAATCTGATATCCAATCTTTCGTCACCTATTATTTTTGTTATCCTCATCACCTTACTCTTTCCTATATTCACTTTCAATTTTCTTCTTTTACACACCCTACCAAATTCATCCACCAACCTCTGCAGCTTCTCTTCAGAATCTCCCAAAAGCACAGTGTCATCAGCAAAAAGCAACTGTGACAACTCCCACTTTGTATTTGCTTCTTTATCTTTTAGCCCAACACCTCTTGCCAAGACCCTCGCATTCACTTCTCTTACAACCCCATCTATAAATATATTGAACAACCACGGTGACATCATACATCCTTGTCTAAGGCCCACTTTTACTGGGAAATAGTCCCCTTCCCTCCTACACACTCTAACCTGAGCCTCACTATCCTCATAAAAACTCTTCACTGCTTTCAGTAACCTTCCTCCTATTCCATACACCTGCAACATCTGCCACATTGCCCCCTATCTACCCTATCATACGCCTTTTCCAAATCCATAAATGCCACAAAAACATCTTTACCCTTATCCAAATACTGTTCACCTATATGTTTCACTGTAAACACTTGGTCTACACACCCCTACCTTTCCTAAAGCCCCCTTGTTCATCTGCTATCCTGCTTTCTTTTTTACTCTTAATTCTTTCAATAATAACTCTACCATACACTTTACCAGGTACACTCAACAGACTTATTCCCCTATAATTTTTGCACTCTCTTTTGTATATATATATATATATATATATATATATATATATATATATATATATATATATATATATATATATATATATATATATTTTAAATATAAGGATGGGGTCCACCTCTAGTGCAAATTGTGGGACCCATAATTCAAATTCAAATTCAAATTCAAATTCTTTATTTCATGTAATACAAGGTGGGGGGTACTTATAGTTATACATTAAAGTTGATATTACAAGATGGCCAATAATATGCCTAGGTATGCCTAGGCTTTTCAGGCAGTCTTATGATAGGTCTTACTCAATAGCTATACAATGGATATACAGATTGTAAGGTTAGGTTTACAAGATTTAGGTACTGGAATTTAAACATTGAGAATTTAACAATTAGTATAAAAAGTTAGCAATTAGTTTATATATTAATGATAAAGGTGATATATTGGCATAATATAGTTTCTATATTGGAGTATCTTAGGCAAACTTATGACTAGCTTAAGTATTATGGAGCAATAGTTGTATTAGAATTTTGGTTAGAACTGTGCAAATTAAGGGGAATCACAGATATCAATAAGTGTATTTTGCTGTGGTTAGTAATGTGCAAATTAAGGAGAATCACAGATATCAATAAGTGTATTTTGCTGTGGATACGTGCAAGATAAAGTAGTTTTCGTATGGTTAACTACCGGTTGGGTGCGTAAGTGAGATAAGATGTTTTTTAACGGTGCTTTTGAAAATGGAGGTTGTGTCTGCAGTTCTAGAGTTTTCAGGGAGGGAGTTCCAGATTTTAGGCCCTTTTATGCGCATTGAATTTTTGTATAGATTTAGTCGGACACGGGAATGTCAAAGAGATGTTTATGTCTGGTATTATGTCTATGGGTCCTGTCACAACTGTCAAGAAAGTGTTTTAGCTCAGGGTTAAAGTTGGAATTAATGGTTCTATAAATGTAGATAGCAGAGTAGTAAGTATGGATGTTCTGGACAGTGAGTAGGTTTAGGTCTTTGAAGAGTGGGGGGGTGTGCTGCCTAGCGTTGGATTGTGTGATAATTCTTACTGCGGCTTTTTTTTGGGTTATTATTGGCTTTAGGTGGGTAATTGCTGTTGATCCCCATGCACAAATGGCATATGTGAGGTAGGGATAGATGAGTGAGTAGTATAGTGTGAGTAGGGCTGATTGTGGTACATAATACCGTATCTTAGGAGGATCCCCACAGTTTTGGACACTTTCTTTGTTATGTGTTGGATATGGGTGCTGAATTTCAGGCTGCTGTCAAGGTGAAGGCCCAGGAACTTGCCCTCGTTATGTCTAGCAATAGGTGTAGAGTTGATCTTAATGTTTAATTGTGGATCATCTGTTCTGTTGCCAAACATAATATAGAAGGTCTTATCAGTGTTAGTGTAAGTTTATTGGCAGTCATCCATGTTGATATTTTTATTAATTCGTCGTTAACAATGGTATTAAGCGTGGCAAGGTTTGTGTGGGAGATGACATAAGTTGTATCGTCAGCAAAGAGTATTGGTTTCAAGTGTTGTGATACATTGGGAAGATCATTGATGTATAAGAGGAAGAGCAGGGGACCAAGGACACTTCCCTGCGGTACGCCGGTGTCTAGTGGTAGTGTCGTGGAGGATGTGTCTTTAATAGTGACATACTGGTACCTATTAGTGAGGTAGGATTTGAGGTATGCTAGTGCATGACCTCTTATTCCATAGTGGTCAAATTTGTGGAGTAAGATGCCGTGGTTTACTGTGTCAAAAGCTTTCCTTAAGTCAATAAAAAGTCCTAGTGGATATTCCTTATTTTCAAGTGCTGTGTAAAGCAGGTCTATCATTTTACTATTGCATCGTTAGTGCTTTTATTTTCCTGAAGCCAAATTGGCAGGGTTGAGTATGCTTTTTGTAGTTATAAACGAGTATAATCTCTTGTGCACAAGTTTCTAGAATATTTTGGATAGCAATGGTAGATTTGATATAGGCCTATAGTTATTTGCGTCTGTGGGGTCACCACCTTTGTGTATTGGTGTAACCCTTGCTGTTTTGAGTGGTGTTGGGAAGGTGCTAGTTTCTAATGATTTGTTAAAAAGTAAAGAAATAGGATATGAAAGGACATAAAGCAGCTCGTTTGTATATTAAGGGTGGAACAGACAGATGTCTGATTTATTTTAAGTGACTTGATTATCATGGAGACTTCAGTGGGTTCTGTAGGTGCAGATATAAGGAGGATGGGAAATTCCCATCTAGGGACAGTACGTGTGAAGACTTTTTGTACATAAAGGGTGGTAAGCTGTTTGTAATATGCTGCTTTGTTTTTAAGGGTGTTTGATTATAAGCTGAGACTTCAGTGAGTTGGTAGGAGCTAGGAATAGTGGTGAGGTAGTCTGTTGGACGAGTGTTGAGCTTGGGATTTTACTCGCTAGATTCTTTCCTATGGTGGAAAACATTAGTCCTGTTTGCTGTCTCAGTTGGTGAAGTAGGGGTTCGTCTGTTTTTGATAATTTGATGGTATTGTTAGTGGATATCTTTTGATTTCCTTAAATTGCAGATAGGGTTTTCAGTTCTCTTTCATATCACCTTTTACGGTCTGAGTCTGTTCTCATAATACAATTTTTTGGACCTTCTTATCAGGCTAGTAAGGATTGGTGATGGCGTTTGGATTGTTCTCTGGTTATTAGACCTCTTCTGTATTGTTTTTCATATTGAACCTTTTTGTTTATGGATTTAAGGATGCTGGGTGTTAGCCAGGAGTGTTAAGAATCTCTTAGCTGTGATCTGTTAGTTGAGGTAATGTCTTTGTTCATAGGAATTGTGTTTTTAAGATCATGATTGTTGTTTATCTGATATTCTCATCAAATATTAATGTTAGTGTGTGATATGAAATTATTAACAGCTGACTCATTGTAGTCTGAAGGTAACTTTGCAATTTCTTGGGGCAATATGCCTAGGTTAGTTATGAGAAGATGGGGTAGTGGTCTGTGGTGTTAT
The DNA here is from genome assembly GCA_009830355.1 of Cherax destructor. Taxonomy (NCBI): domain Eukaryota; kingdom Metazoa; phylum Arthropoda; class Malacostraca; order Decapoda; family Parastacidae; genus Cherax; species Cherax destructor. Next base: position 2,484 of record WNWK01025275.1, on the reverse strand, counting down.
CTGTGATTATGCCTGATTTTAGAGGGGGATATAGTGTTAGTCAGATGTGATCTAATAGGTACTATTCTCAGAGATTCTTGTAGGTTTGATATTGTTAGATAATAAGCAGTTGCTCATAGTGTTTAGTGAATTCAGTTACCTGTGGGTCCTGGTCATAGGAGATTTATGTTGAAATCTCCTGTGACAGCAAATGATCTTTGTTAAGGCATGAATCCATTATCAGGTTTCTAGTTTTCACTAAAGTGGTGGATGTTTGACTGTGGTAATCTGTAGATATTTATCACTGTGAGGGTTTTTGCAGGTTTTTATTTAAATTTAGCTCTAATATATTCTCCATGTTCATCCCTTGTGCAAGAGTTTTTGATGCAATTCGAGTTGATCTGTATAATATATTGCTGTTCCACCCCCTCGCTGGTCTGTCCTACAGTTGTGAAGATGGCTGTGTAACCTGGGATGGCATAGACACCTGTAGTATCAGGCTGGCAGGTCTCAGTAGTGTGATGATTGACATATTGGTCTGTAGGAATTGGAGTGAACAATGAGTCTGTCATAATGTTTGCTCAAGGATCTAACTGTAATTGAAAATAGTTAAGTTGTTATTTGGCTCTGAGTAATGTCTTTGCTTGATCTGCTGTGTAATAGTTACAGTTGCTGTTGGAATCATGTACGTAAGTCATTTAATAATAGGTTGATATCAGGATCAATGCCTGTAATCATAAGTTTAGTGTGATTCTATAACTAGACTTGAAGAACAATGGATTATGCTGAACTTAATGCTATGGTACTAGATTAAGTCTTACTTGCTAATGGATTAATACAATTATGAGCAGAGGTGTTTATGTGTTAATGGGGGTTCTTTTCATAGATTTGGTAGTATTAACAGGCGATGAGCTTGGTTTTTGGTAGCGTTTAATGGCGTTGGATATATGGGAGCTGAGCCTATGCCTGCATGTCCGCCTGCTAGGCCTACTCGGGATGGTACTGACTACAAGGAGCTGCCCGGCACTGAGGCATTCAAAGAGCAGGCCTATCATTGGCTAACACAAGTCACGTAGTAATCACGTGAACAGCTATGCGCGGCCGTTAGAGTACGAACCGTACATTTACAGGAGATTTTCACAGTGATATAGGATATTTGAATAATGTTAGTGATATACTAATTGAACTGGCTAATGAATGGTTAGAATAACTTCCAATGACTAGTATTAAATTGATATGGAAAAAAAAAATTTGATTCAATATTGCACTGGGTTTAAACTTTTAGTTTATGAAAGGCAATAAGGGGGTCAATGAAAACAAAGAGCTATTGAACTAATAGTAAAAATAATTTTGACTAATATTAATAAAGTTTTGATCAAATTTAAAAAAAAAAAAAGTGACTGAAATTTTAACGGAAAAAAATATTTATAAAATATAAGTAAATAATTGACTTATTGGGGAGTTGTTTAAAAGGAAATAAAAAATAAGTCACATACACAATGGTAGTTGTTTGAATATAAGAATACAATTAAGCAAATAAAGTGACTGAAATTTGCTTATGGTAAGGTATTTAAAAAGTATAAGTAAAAAAATTTCACTTATGTGTATTGGTATTGCTTATAAAGGAAATATGGGGAAGTCCTTCGGTATCCCCTCAACTTTTGGGGTTTTCTCTTTGGGCTTCACACATTGTTCCGGGTAAATTCCCAGCCGCAAAATTTCCCCCACCAAATCATATTTAAGTTTCCCCAAAGGGGGTCCCTACTACCTTCCCTCCGACCGGAAGCCCCGCCCACCCCCCCCTCACTCCTTGGGGTTTTTTTTTTCATTATTTTTTATTAAACTACAGTATAACATGTGTATATAGTACTATATAATACAAATATTTTACTATGTTTTCATGTGTTTTTTGATTGCTCATGGTTCAATAGGTTAAAGGGAAACAGTAAGTAATGAATGTACTAAATAAAGGTTATCTATCTATTACATTTATTCCAAATTGATATCAGAAACTGATAAATACCCCAGAACTGTAATAAAAATGCTGAAATGAATAATATATGCCATATTATATGAGGGTAAGAGAGCAGGACAGAACCCCCACCATAAAAAATGTTTAATAATAATAATAATAATAATAATATTTTTATTTGGACTGATACAAAAAATTACATTTGGTTATTGAGATTACATGAGGTGTACATGAAAAAGCCCCCCCTATGCAGGGCATTTGGGCCAATTTTAAAAATTTCTTAAAAAATAAATTGTAAAATTTTTTTTAGATAGTATACAATGAGTAAAGGTGAGTATTGAAACTATGAAAATTTTAACATAGTTTTGTACTTTTTTTCTTCATTATAAAATTAATTAAATCAGATTAAACAAACAAACAAATTTTATTTTATTGCAGATTAATTTGGGGATCGGAAGTTACAATGTAAAAAATTTAGTGCAAGGGAGCCACTGACATGCCATGGCATTAGGGGCAGCTTATTCTAGTCCTTA
>WNWK01025274.1:0-27500 GCA_009830355.1 Cherax destructor | reverse complement strand
CTGTAATGTGCATCACATGATAAAATGGGTATTATTATCCTGAGTCTTGAGCAATGTCTTGGGGAGAATTGACCAAAATTGACCCGTATATTTTCACAATACTTTAGCAAACTGCATTTAAGAAAACTGCTGAGGCATAGTCCTCTGTTTTACGTTAGTCTGTAATTTACCTCATTAGGCTGACCCGCTAAGATGACGAGGCAAACAAATTGTAAAGCTGACAAATCTCCGAAATGTTCGTTGCTGCAGTAAGGAAAAACGCTCCGAAAAGCAACAGATAGTGAACGAAACTTGAGAAAAAGACTGGTATTTCTCACAGTTCCTTTAGAGCGGAGATTTCCCCGCTTTACGACTGCTCTATTTCATAAAATCCATTAGTGGACGGGCGCGCTCGCTTGAGTCGTGATGTAAGGAGCCTTGCGTACCTCAGAAATCATAGCTAACTGGATCCATGGGTTCGTGCTTACATATTACAACCCAGAGCATGGTGAGGGCTTGAGTGGTAGCCTTGACTTCTGTGAGAAAAAGGGTGATAGTGTTGCTTGATAGTGTTGCTCGATTGTGTTGAGTGTGTGAGGAGTTTTCAATGCTTTGTACACCACAACAAAATGGACAAGACTGAATATTTAAGAAATTTTAGAAATTATTTTTGAAAATGAAACCTGAACATAATGGAAAGCCTGGGATAAAACTGTATAATTTGTTGAAAGAGATGTTGGTACTCCTCAGTGAATAGGATCAATTAGCAATGAGTTTCATATTGATGAGTCGTCTATTAGAATGTTTGTATAACTCCTATAAAAAATATTTGTACATCTAATACATACAACCTATATAAAATAGGCTTAGTCAGTGTGACAAAATGTTGGAAAAAGACGGAAATGTGAAGAGCAAAAGATGAAAAAGTATTTTGTGCAGAGTAGATACAACGTGTGTGAATATCAGTAAACACAAAAAGTTGCTCATATATTACACAGGAACAGACGTTGCTGTACACTTGCCTGCGATGCTGTCTGTGTATTAACTAGTCACAGACGTTGGTTTATACACACTCGCATTGTTGTCCATATATAAAACCAGTATAGTGTATACGTACTTGGCAATATTCGCGATAAATTAATATGAACTAGCTACAGACATTAGTGTATACAAGATGAAGGAATCAAGGCTGTATGAACAGTTAGTGTTGGCAGCACTCTGCAAAGCATATAAGATATCATGAGAAAAGTTGAAGACTATAAACCATACCACGGGTGGGGTTAGAACCCGCGATCAGAGAGTATCAAAACTCCAAACCGTCTCGTTAGCCACTAGTCTGGAGTTTTGAGACTCTCTGATCGCGGGTTCTAACCGCACCCGTGGTATGGTATGTTTGCAATCGTGTCATTACGATTTCGTGAGTCTTGAAGACTATAGAGACGAACATGCAGAAATAAGCATGCCAGTATGTGTTGTGCTGATGACGTGGTTACAACATATGTTAGCTCTTCCAGTGAGAGATGTGTAACGACGGTGTAGAAGGTCTGGTAACTGATCATTAACTGTGATCGAGTACGATGTCCACAATTATGTATATGGGAGATTTTTTTTTTATGTTCCATCTAACATCTTTAGAATATTATAATTGGCATAAGTAATATTAATATTTTACCATAAGTCCATAATCTTTATTTGTTTCGGAGTATGTTTGAAGAAATATAAAGAGCTGTTATCCTGCCTCAGTTCATTTGGCGTGACCGACAAGTCAGGTATAAATCAGGTGCCCACTTACCGCTTGGTGAATAGGGGCAACATACCCTTTGTTTCCACCTGTGCCTGCGATCAAACCATGGTATGTGAACTGGGCACGCTACCAGCTCAGCCACGGAGTTATTACCTAGGATATATGGCATGCTAAGTAATTTAATGTAATGGGATGTAATGGGATGACTCCCATTGTTTTATGTATTGGGATGACGTCACTGTTTTATGTAATGGGATGACCTCACTGTTTTATGTAATGTAATGTAATGACCTCACTGTTTTATGTAATGTAATGACCTCACTGTTTTATGTATCGGGATGACGTCACTGTTTTATGTAATGGGATGACCTCACTGTTTTATGTAATGTAATGTAATGACCTCACTGTTTTATGTAATGTAATGACCTCACTGTTTTATGTATCGGGATGACGTCACTGTTTTATGTAATTGGATGACGCCACTGTTTTATGTAATGGGATGACCCCATTGCTTCATGTAATGGGATGACCGACTTTTATGTAGTGGGATGACCCCACTGTTTTATGTAATGGGATGACCCCACTGTTTTATGTAATGGGATGACCCCACTGTTTTATGTAATGGGATGACCCCATTGCTTCATGTAATGGGATGACCGACTTTTATGTAGTGGGATGACCCCACTGTTTTATGTAATGGGATGACCCCACTGTTTTATGTAATGGGATGACCCCATTGCTTCATGTAATGGGATGACCCCCTTTTATGTAGTGAGATGACCCCACTGTTTTATGTAATTGGATGACCCCACTGTTTTATGTAATGGGATGACACCACTGTTTTATGTAATGGGATGACACCACTGTTTTATGTAATGGGATGACCCACTGTTTTATGTCATGGGATGACACCACTGTTTTATGTCATGGAATGACACCACTGTTTTATGTAATGGGATGACCCCACTGTTTTATGTAATGGGATGACCCCACTGTTTTATTAAGAATGAGAACATGCTGCAGAATGCAACATGCAAGTATTTAAATAATTCCTTACTATCTCTCAGAGAAATCCTAAAGTTATTCGTCAAATGGTTTGTAATAACTTAAGTATATTACAATTAAGATACATAATATCGGCAAATGTTGAAAACCAACACTTATGCAACGTTAGGTAACTTGTGCAGGATTTGTCAGTAAAAGCCTGAATTTGTGGTCCCTGTGGGGCCCATGCTAACCTCTCAGTGATGTACAGAAATAAACAAAGGTGAAAAAAAAATTATTAGAGCCAGCTGGCTCCTTCGTTGCAGCACTGAACTTGGAAGTTTACAACTCCTCTGCCATGGGTTAGAACCAGATCCGTTCTGTGATTTGTTTGCTATCGTGGTATAGCGATTTCGTGAGTCATGTGGGAAAAAAAATATGTGTAGGAGACAGTAAGAAACATACACTCGTTTGTTAATGAGCTTAAATATGTTTGTTGTACTGACAATATTAACATTGCCTTCGTTGTTCTCAGCAACAATGGACAAGATGTTTTGATGTGCAAATTTGGCGATAAATTTGATTTCAAAGGCTACCGTAAAATGACTTAATTATTACTCACATCATGACGATAGAACCTTCACGGAATCAACTCCGGATTCTTCTTTAGAACCTATAATATTTTGTTTTTTGTTCCCATGTTCCTCGAACATGATACATTGTAATTTCTGTCAAAAAAAAAACAGCTACAATATTCACAATACCTTAGTGAAAGCCAATATGATCTCCAATATTTCAACGAAAACCATACGAAACTTATTCCAAAAAAGGTAAGAAAACCAATGAACACACCTGTCAGCGTTTATACTATACCGTACAGAAATTGTGACAAGGTTTTTACTCAAGAAACTTCAAGGAATCTTGATGCCAGTCAGAAAACTCATGTATAAGCCAGCCGAGAGAAGACACCAGTTTCTCTGTGCTTCACTTTAGGATCAAATCATAGATTGTACTGGAAGTGATGTTTATGCTGGTTATACTAACGGTAGGAAGACTGGTAGTACTAAATATCTGTTTAGAGGTTCTCTTTGTGTGGCTGTGTGGGTAATTTTCTCGGCTTCTCTTCTCCAATTGTTAGTGAAGTGTATCGCGTATTGTGGTACAGTAAAGGCCTGGTTAATGTAGTTACAGTTATCTTCAAGTAAAACAGGGTTAGATATACTATATTCCTTCAAGAATAATTTAATGACGACTCATCTCATTGTTCTCGAGTCTTGGTGTAACAAGAAGCATAACAGGTTGTCTCTGTTGGTTTCCTGTGGACAACGAAACGCAATTTTCAGTTATTCTTGTATAGAATTACACCTAGATAAGGTCCATTTTGGTCATCCTTCATGTGAGCTTAAGCGATCTCTTATCAATTTCCAGTCGGTTATCACACAAACAGATACAAATGATATCCCAGCAATAAATAATTAAAAAAGGCCTTAAGAAAACATAGAATAATATCAAAGTCACCATTAACGTTGATATCAAACACGAAGACCAATGAAAACAAAATAAGTCTCCAAGTCCCGAAGAATTGTTGTTAAGGTAACTTAATAAGTGGAAGATAAAACTTAATTAGCTGTTAACTATCCTGTTCTATATATCACTATAAACGGAGGTCTTGCCAGATAAATCCATACCATCAATTTACTGCCCAATGAGCCTGACCTCAAAGGTTGGAATATTTTAGAATTCATAATAGCCGAAATAATAAAATGCCTCATTGATAAGCATAATTGATAAATGCGTTTCAGTTTAGATTCACAAGGGTTCATTTTTGCCTAATAAATTTCCTGACCTTAATCAGACACTCAAACAATGAGGTGTTTTTTTAAGATGACTTTTCACGTGCTCGAGGCTTTATCAAGTACATGATAAAACCCAGTGTCATTTTCCAGCATATCGGCAATACCACACTTCAACTGACTTTATTCAGTAAAGTATTTGAGACAGCAAAATATTATAAATTGTACGATTATTTTCATATTTCTTTAAGGCTTTTCATAGTGTCCTACAAAACAGACTTTTATTTGAAGCAACATTTAGCACTGGACGAAAATTTATCTCATAAATCGAAACATGACTGACTAACAGAAAGCAGGTAGTTTGCATGTATGGGGACTCAGGACTCAGTTTGGGTTCTTTGTTTTTCATTAATGTATGTTACGAGAAACATGGAACCCAAACTGAGTCTAATAGAACACCCCTTGTGAGGTGTTCAGTCCCTTATCCTTGAGAGAAAGTGTTCAGTTGCTTAGCCTTCTTGCATATACTATATCTTATTCTTCAACTTGTTGATATCGTATTTTACTAATGTAATGAAACTTGTCTGGCACAGCAACATCTTGAAATATCTTCAAGCGATCCATTGTTAACCACTGGTATGGCCTACATTCACTGGCAGGTCCTTCTCATTTGTGACGACGATTACAGCTGTTGTACCTCTTTTCTGGCCTTAGTGTATAGGTGGCACCTCTCCTGCTTCTTCTTCAGACTGGTGAAGACTCAGGAACTGAACACCAATCAACGCTTACGGACACAACACACCAGAATTTCCACTCCGCTTCTTTCAATGTCTCCAGCAATTAAGCCACCTCAGTATTAGGAAAAACATCCTGCTAAGGCAAAACATCGAGTCAATAAAGATACTAAGGAGTTGCACATTTGACTCATTAATCAATTTGTTGGTGTTGAGTGTCATAAATGTAATAATCCTTGTCTGACACAGCAACAATTTGGAATCTTGGAACGGAGAACATCTTTTTCAACTCAATTGCTAACCTCTTATCCAACGTTTGGGCATAATCTACTTTCACTACTGGGTCCCGCCCACTTTTCACCATACTATCAACTGCTGCATCTTCTGTCTTCAATTCTCCTGTCTCTGCTTCAGGAACAGAAATTTGCGGAGTGACTGAATACCTCCAAATTACCTCTCCACTGTTTCCACTATCTCCATTAATTAAACAGCCTTTATATTAATTTCAAACAGCCTGCTGGGCTGGCAGTGTCACATCAATAAAGATACCCAGATGCTGCTCATGTGTCTTAAGTCTCATAATGAACTGCAAAAACGAGAAATTTCGGAGAAGAGAAACTGAATATCGCAGATGTAGAGCCGGGTGGAAGAAAAACTCTTCCCCACTAAACTTCCTGAGGAAAGGAAGTGGTAAGATTCCCATTCCACTCTAAATATAATCAATGGTATTAAGAAATTTAACGAAGACAATGAAAGATTGTTCCAGTCTCGAAATTGTAGTTTATATTATTCACTTTGTTTTCTAATTTAACAAAAAATAAAACTTATAAATTTATTAAATATACAATTTGTCTTTACATTGTTTTCTTCGTGGACGAGGGGGAGTATATTTTTTCCTCAAGTGTGGTATTAAATATTTTTTACATGGAACAAGAAAAAAACAGTTTTTTTTCTCTGCAGTCTCGTCACTATCTGTTTGAGGCTTGATGCAGTAATAAGATAAAAAAAAAAATCAACATTTTCCTGAAACACTGAGGTGGATATCAACGGTATCAGTTTTCAAGAGAAAAAACTTACACAATTATGAAACCTGGCCTTCCTGACACGTTATTACAACGTTTTATCCTTCTCACATGTGTATAAACTGTGCTGCCACGAGTTATTACAACGCCAGGTCCATCACACAAGAAAACAACCAGTTCTACAGTGGATGATATTACAACGTCATATCTCTCACACTCGAGTTTAACCTGGATTACCTAGAGATATTACGTTATAACACTCACACCGGAGTATAACCTTGTCTGCAGGGAGAATTACTACACCTTTATATCACTAATTGATTTGATTACGATTAAAAATGGTTCGCTAAGTCTTAAGCAATGGTATCCAGTAAATCTGTTCTTTCAGTCTGGAACTGTATCTCTTAATACTATTCGCCATGTACTTATTGACTTGAAATTCACTCTTTATCGTGTTTCAATAAAAAGATGGACATATTGAACACATTCTTTTTATAATTACCGGTTTTTTTCTAGGTTTCCAAACGCTCGGGGACACCCTCAGTAAGAAAACACTCTTATAAATCCCAAAAAAATATTTTGATTAAGTGAGCAAGTGGAGAAAATAATAGACAATGGATTTCGGTGTAAAATACGTTATATTAAGAAGGGGGTGAAAGTGCTCCCCCTAATGGAAAATATACACAGGACCCATCGAAAAAGACATATTTTGGGAATAACTGAAAGTGTAGACGGCCTGATAAAATCTGCAATATCATTTAGACAGGTGAAAGGGGGCACAGGCTCCATGGAAAGTGTTATTAGTGTAGATGGGTGATAATTTTCAGAATAAGCCACATGGAAAGTACCATATAATGGAGAAATGAGAAAATATAGACAGAGGCCCAGTTGAGTGTGTCATGTCAAACTGGCATAGTGCCAGATAAATGGAAAATGGCAAATGTAATACCTATCAACAAAGGAAGAGACAGGTCGTTAGCTTCGAATTATTGACCAGTTAGCCTAGCTTCCTTTGTGGGAAAATTAATAGAATCAATAATTGCTGAGTCTATTCGAAGCCAACTTGAAAAAACGTAAATTGATCATTGAATCTCAACACAGTTTTACAAAGGGGCATTCCTACATTACAAATTTACAAACTTTTTTCACTAAGGTATTTGAGGAGGTCGATCATGTGATATGTGGTCATACGATATTATGCATATAGACTTTTGATAGAGTTCCACATACGAGATTGTTGAAGAAAGCAGAAGTTTACGGAATAGGAAAAAAATAATTTGGATGGAGGTGTGGTTGACAAATAGGCAACAAAGAGTTTACATATATGGAAAGAAATCAGTGGGGACACGTCACAAGCGGTGTTCCACAGGGGTCAGTGCTGGCCCCTTTGTTGTACACAGTATACATTAATAACATAGATGAGGGAATAAATAACGACATAAGCAGGTTTGCTGATGACACCAAAATTGGCCGTCTAATTCATTCTAATGAGGACATTAGAGCACTCCAGGAATATTTGAATAGACTGATGCAGTGGTCGGAGAAGTGGCAGATGCAGTTTAATATAGAAAAATTCAAAATTCTAAGGGTTAAAAAGGAAAAATAACCATGACGCTTATAAACTAAATATGTAGATCTTACTCACTCTGTATGGGAAAAAGATTTAGGAGATCGGATTAGCAGTTATCTAAAACCAAGACAGTAGTGCGTAAGTGGTCGCAATAAAGCGAAAAGAATTCTTGGCTTCATATCAAGAAGTATAAATAATAAGAGTCCTAAAGTTGTTCTTCAACTGTATATATCTTCAGTTAGGCCTCATTTAGAATATGCTGCACAGTTCTGGTCACCCTATTACAGATTGGACATAAATGCTATCCTACGAGGATAAACTGAGGGAACTGAATTTGTACTCTCTAGAAAGGCGTATAATTAGGAGGGATGTGACTGAGGTGAACAGATAGAAAACAGTAATAAAGAAAGGAGATGTAAATAACGTTTTAAAAAATATCTAACCAAGACAGGACTCGAAGCAATAGGCTCAAGTTTGAAAAAAAAAATAGATTTAGAAAGGATTGAAAGGGATTCAGGGAAACCGGCAGGCCTATATCCTTTCTAAATCTAAACTTATCCAACTTGAATCCATTATTGCGGGTTCTCTCTTGGAGAGATATCCTCAAGACCTTATTTATATGGAGATGGGAAGTACAGTGCCTGCACTCTGAAGGAGGGGTGTTAATGTTGCAGTTTTATAACTGTAGTGTAAGCGCACCTCTGGCAAGACAGTGATGGAGTGAATGATGATCAAAGTTTTTCATTTTCGGACCACCTTGCCTTCGTGGGAGACGGCCAATTTATATTTTTTTATTAACACATCGGCCGTTTCCCACCAAGGCAGGGTGGCCCGACAAAGAAAAACTTTCATCATTCACTCCATCACTGTCTTTCCAGAGGCGTGCTTACACTACAGCTACAAAACTGCAACATTAACACCCCTCCTTCAGAGTGCCAGCACTGTAATTCCCATCTCCAGGAATCAAGTCCGGCATGCCGGTTTCCCTGAAACCCTTCATAAATGTTACCTTTCTTACACTCCAACAGCACGTCAAGTCCTAAAAACCATTTGTCTCCATTCGCTCCTATCAAACATGCTCACGCTCGCTTGCTGGAAGTCCAAGCCCATCGCACACAAAACCTCCTTTACCCCCTCCTTCCAACCTTTTCTAGGCCGACCCCAACCCCGCCTTCCCTCCATTACAGATTTATACACTCTCGAAGTCATTCTATTTTGTTCCATCCTCTCTATATGTCCAAACCTTCTCAATAACCCCTCCTCAGCTCTCTGGATAATAGTTTTTGGTAATCCCACACCTCCTCCTAATTTCCAAACTACGGATTCTCTGCATTATATTCACACCACACATTGCCCTCAGCCATGACATCTCCACTGCCTCCAGCCTTCTCATTGTTGCAACATTCACAACCCATGTCTCACACCCATACAAGAGTGTTGGTATAACTATACTCTCATACATTCCCATCTTTGCTTTCATGGATAAAGTTGTCTGTCTCCACAAGCTCCTCAGTGCACCACTCACCTTTTTCCCCTCGTTAATTCTATGATTCACCTCATCCTTCATATACCCATCTGCTGACACATCCACTCCCAAATATCTGAACACATTCACCTCCTCCATACTATCTCCCTCCAATCTTCTGTTATCTAATTTTTTGGTTATCCTCATCACCTTACTCTTTCCTATATTCACTTTTAATTTCCTTCTTTTACATGCCCTACCAAACTCATCCACCAACCTCTGCAACTTCTCTTCAGAATCCCCCAAAAGCACAGTGTCATCAGCAAAGAGCAACTGTGACAACTCCCACTTTGTGTTTGATTCTTTATCTTTTAACCCCACACCTCTTGCCAACACCCGAGCATTCACTTCTCTTACAACTCCATCTATAAATATATTGAACAACCACGGTGACATCACACATCCCTGTTGAAGGCCTACTTTTACTGGGAAATAATATCCCTCTCACCTACATACTCTAACCTGAGCCTCACTACTATCCGCTTTCAATAACCTACCTCCTATTCCATACATTTGTAACATCTGCCACATTGCCCCCCTATCCACCCTATCATATGCCTTTTCCAAATCCATAAATGCCACAAACACCTCTTTACCCTTATCTAAATATTGTTCACCTATACGTTTCACTGCAAACACTTGGTCTACACATCCCCTACTCTTCCTAAAGCCTCCTTGTTCATCTGTTATCCTGATCTCCGTCTAACTTCTAATTCTTTCAATAATAACTCTACCATACATTTTACCAGGTATACTCAACAGACTTATTCCCCTATAATTTTTACACTCTCTTTTGTCCCCTCTGCCTTTATACAAAGGAACTATGCATGCTCTCTGCCAATCCGTAGGTACCTTACCCACTTCCATACATTTATTAAATAAAGACACTAACCACTCTAAAACTATATCCCCACCTGACTTTAACATTTCTATCTTTATCTTTTCAATCCCATCTGCTCTACCCCCTTTCATTCTACTCACTGCCTCATGAACTTCCCCCACACTCACAACTGGTTCTTCCTCACTCCTATAAGATGTTATTCCTCCTTGCCCTATACACGAAATCACACCTTCCCTATCTTCATCAACATTTAACAATTCCTCAAAATATTCCATCCATCTTCCCGATGCCTCTAATTCTCCATTTAATAACTCTCCTCTCTTATTTTTAACTGACAAATCATTCTTTCCCTAGGCTTTCTCCACTTATTAATCTCACTCCAAAACTTTTTCTTATTTTCAATAAAATTTGTTGATAACATCTCACCCACCCTCTCATTTGCTCTCTTTTTACATTGCTTCACCACTTTCTTAACCTCTCTTTTTCTCTCCATATACTCCTCCCTCCTTACATCACTTCTACTTTGTAAAAACCTCTCATATGCTAACTTTTTCTCTCTTACTTCTCTCTTTACATCATTCCATCAATCGCTCTCCTTCCCTCCCACACCCACTTTCCTATAACCACAAACTTCTGCTGAACACTAGCACTATATTCTTAAACTTACCCCATACCTCTTCTACCCCACTGCCTATACTCTCACTAGCATATCTGTCCTCCAACAGTTGTTTATATCTTACTTGCTGTTTCCATTATCCTTGTATCCCATCTACCTTTTACTCTCACTGTAGCTACAACTAAAAAGTGATCTGATATATATGTGGCCCCTCTATAAACATGTACATCCTGAAGTCTACCCAACAGTCTTTTATCTACCAATATGTAGTCGAACAAACTACTGTTATTTCGCCCTACATCATATCTTGTATACTTATTTATCCTCTTTTTTCTTAAAATATGTGTTACCTATAACCTAAACCCCTTTCTATACAAAGATCAATCAAATGCTCCCCATTATCATTTACACCTGGTGCCCCAAACGTACCTACCATACCCTCTCTAAACGCTTCTCCTACTTTAGCATTTAGGTCCCCTACCACGATTACTCTCTCACTTGGCTCAAAATTTCCTACACACTCGCTTAACACCTCCCAAAATCTCTCTCTCTCTCTCCTCTTACACTCCTCTCTTCCCCAGGTGCATGCGCATTTATTATGACCCCCTTCAACTTTGTTTCGCTTAGGGCCAGGACATCCAACTTCTTTTCATTCATAACATTTGCAATCATCTCTTTCTTATCATCCGCATACATCCACGCACATTCAAACTTCCCAATTTTATGAAGTTTTTCCTTATCTTGTTTTTAGTAATTTATACAGGAGAAGGGGTTACTAGCCCATTGCTTCCGGCATTTAGTCGCTTCTTACGACACACATAGCTTACGGAGGAAGAATTCTGTTCCACTTCCCCATGGATAAGCAGAAATAAACAAGAACAAGAACTAGGAAGAAAAATAGAAGAAAAACCCAGAGGGGTTATTATATATATATGCTTGTACATGCATGTGTAGTGTGACCTAAGTGTAAGTAGCAGTAGCAAGACATACCTGCAACCTTGCATGTTTATGAGACAGAAAAAGAGACCAGCAATCCTACCATCATGCAAAACAATTACAGGCTTATGTTTCACACTCATTTGGTAGCACGGTAGTACCTCCCTGGGTGGTTGCTGTCTACCAACCTAATAAAAATAGGAAAGCATTGGTTTGGTAATCGAATTGTGGATGAGTGGAACAAACGCCCGAGTAGAGTCATTAAAGCCGTAGCCTTCAAGATAGGTTAGACAAGTACATGAGTAGTTGTGGATGGGTGTGAGGTGGACCTGCTCATCTTGGCACCAGTGCTCCTTCCTTCTTAAATGGGTTGTGGTTTTGATCTGCCTAGCATGGGCCAGTAGGTCTGCTGCAGTGTTATTTTTTATGATCGTATAAGCCACAGAAAGTACCATATAATGAAGATATGAGAAAATAAAGAGAGAGGCCCAATTGAAAGTGTGATGTAATTGAGATGGGTGGTAATGCATACGATTATGCTGCAATAAATTGCAATAGCTGAAATCATGCACTAATGGACGACACAGCTGTAATGTTTAATAAACCATAAAAATCTTAATAAAAACACATGCAACACAAATGCTATAAGAAATATGATTCATGGTGGAAGAAATGCCTTTACCAAGTCAAATAATATGAGAAAATATGATAACTTAGAAATTCACTAGGAGTAATAAAATACCAGTCAGGACAAAAATCATATAGAATTAGCAACAATAGAAGAAAAGGAAAGAAATGGTGGCAAAAAGAGAATTTCAGGTGTGGAACAATTTGCCAGTCTTGCAGATTAGAAAAACTCATTATTAGTAGTGTTAAATTTGCAAAATGGAACTTAGGAGTGGAAAATGGAACATTGTGAACCATTACCTAACATTTTTAATATATCTCTTCAAACAGGTGTAGTGTCTGATATGTGGAAGAGGGCAAATGTAATTCCTATTTTTAAATTAGGGGACAAGTCACTACCGTCAAATTACCGGCCAATAAGCCTGACCTCAATTGAAGGCAAATTACTAGAATCAATTATAGTTGATATCATTAGAAGCCATCTTGATAAGAATAATTTGATGGATTTACGAGGGGCAGTTCTTACTTAATTTATTAACTTCAGTAAAGCTTTTGAGGCTGTTGATTTTGATATTGTTTATTTGGATTTTAGTAAGGCTTTTGATAGAGTACCACAGCAGAGACTCTTAAAGAAAGTTGCAGCTCATGGCATTGGGGAAAAAGTGCTATCATGGATCGAATCATGGCTCACCAACAGGAAGCAGAGAGTGTGCATAAGTGGGGTAAAATCTAAGTGGGGATCTGTAACAAGTGGCGTTCCACAGGTATCAGTTTTGGGCTCATTGTTGTTTATAATATATATCAATGACCTTGACGAGGGAATTACTAGTGATATGAGCAAATTCGCTGATGACACGAAGGTAGGTAGGGTAATCGATTCAGACGTAGATATCACAAAACTTCGGGAGGATTTAGACAAACTCGATTCGTGATCATAAAAGTGGCAGCTGCAGTTCATTGTAGATAAATGCAAAGTTCTGAAGCTCGGGAATGTTCATAACTCCCTCTCATGCATGGAATTTTGCCGCAGAGAAATGTAGGAAATTAATGGTTTTAAAGAACAATTGGAGTTATTTGTGGGCTGCATGAGTATTGCAAGAACATTGCTTTGCTACTCATTAGTAACGACTATTGCACAGATGAGAGATATATCAGATGAGACACATACTAAGCATGTATCGTTTTTAGTTACGTTATTGTACGGTAGCATAATTTTGGATGCTGTATTGTATAGTAGATTTCACTCAGTATTGTATATGTCAAGCCTTAATGTACTGTACAGTACAGTACAGTTGGGGTCCGGAAGCAGAAGGAACAGCAGAGAGACTTTACAATTAAAATCTTTATTTAAATGAGTAATGATTTAAAATATAATGATTCGTAAATAGTGTTTATTAGGTGGCAATGTTGCTCATCCTTTTCCTCTTGACAAAGCAAACAATCTCATAGATAACTGGGGCAAAACATCCAGGCATGAAAATCTCCCATCACATATAAAAACAAACCGAGAGAGAGTACTTCCCATGGAAGGCTGAAAATGATTTGTTTTATGAGCCAAACCTTTTCGCTGGATGCAAAGAGGTTTGGCTCTTGGGTTCTCTCTCTCTGGCATTACGGTTCCTAGGGAGGGGGAAATGTGCCGGGGTTCTTCCCACTCTGTAAAGTCGTTTTGGGGTGGTGTAGTTTGCCGTGGAATCTGCATCATCTGGAGGCATTTTTTGACGATTTAACTCATTTTCAAGGATTTTCTGAAAAACAATTTTTTTAGATAAAATACCCATAAATTTCAATTGCAGGGGTGGAGTGGGGTGTCCTGCAAATGATGGATGTACCTCCCAAGGCTGCCTGTCGGTTCTGTGAGGTGGCAACCGAATGTGTTGCCACCTCCCAGAGAGGGTGGGCTCGTTGGATGTGAGGGTGCAATCCCGGAGCTGGTTTACTGGCGTGTATGGTAGAGTATAGCACAGGTTCCATGCTGCATCTGCGCTGCTGGAAGTGTTGAGGTCCTCTTGGATGATGGGGGGGGGAACTTATGGCCCTTTCATGCCTTCTAGTAACTGTTCCTCTGCTTTCCCTCTTTTTTCCTTTCATTTTTTAAATAATAAGAAGAAAAAAGTACCACCATCATGGAGACTTCGTTCCATAACCCCCTTCCTATTATCAGGCCCCTTTTAGTTAAAGCATCTTCTTCTGACCCATCGTTATTGGACCATTCTCCAGACTTTTCCCATACCCCTGTACCTTCTGCTGGTGATGATTTGTGAAGGTGGAGGTTTACCCTCCTCATATAGTACCCTCTTCTCCTGTTCTCTCCCAGGCTTTTTCTTCTCCATCCCCCTTTCAGACTCCTTCCTCTCCTGTTTCCCCACAGGTCTCTTCTGCTTATGTCCCCGCCGTCGCTTCTCTCCAGGTTCATACTTCCTTCCCTCTCCCTCTTTGGTTCCCTCCATTGTCTCCCTGATCTCTACTTGCTCTCCCTCACCTGTCTCTGAAGTCATGGTATTGGTGCCTTTCTTGTCCGCTGAAACACTTGAATCCATCTCCGATTGTATTGCAGAGACGATACCCTCGATGGACACTGGTGCATCACCCCATGACCCTTCTTATTCTTCACTACCCTCGCAGCAATCTTTTCGTTCACAACATTTGGATTCTTCCCTGTTTACTCGCTTTCCATTGGTTCCACACGTTGATTTCACTGACCCTACTTGCCTATAGATTTTTATCGCTTCTCATTGTTGGAATACCTGTTTTTGTGAATAATGACTTATTTACAATGGAATTTTCGTGGCCTCAAGGGCTATCGAGGAGAGTTCCAGGTGCTGTTCTCCCAGTTTTCCCCAGTGTGTGTCGGGTTACAAGAGCCTAAAGTTCGTTCAGCCGTTATCAATTCCGTTTCTGGCTATGTGCCGTTTCATTCTTCTGATCCTCTTCCTGATGAAACTTTTAATGAGAGTGCACTTCTTGTGTGCACTGGTAAACCGTTTCTACAGGTCTTTGTTCGATCTCTGCTGCATTAAATTGCAGCCGTATCTTTTTCCACAGGTGATATACAGTTTGCTCTCTATATCTCACCCCTTCCCGTGCATTATGTTTCTCGGATGTTGCATTCTTGATCGCTTCTCTACTGTCGCCCATTTGTTAGGTGATTTTATTGCTCATCATCATCTTTGAGGAGGGTTCCGCTGTGACTCTCATGGTGACCAGTTGGAGACTCTTCTCACTTCTCATCCTCTTCATTTTTAAATATGGGTTCTCCCACCCATTTTGACTCTCGCACTATGTCTCTCTCTTGCAGTGATCTTTCTGTCTGTTCTTCGTCAATTGCTCTTGATTACAATTGGTCGGTTCTCCCTGATTTTGCTCGACAGTGATCACTTTCCTATTCTTCTTACGTTTACTGTGTATCCTCGACCTCCTCGTAGCCCAAGCTGGCATTTCGGAAGAGCGAATGGGGACTTATACTCTCGCCTTACTACTTTTTGTGTGGACCTTTCTTTGCCTTCTACTGATGAGCTGGTTCACCAATTTTCGACCTTAGTTTTGGCTGCAGCGTAGCGTTCTATCTCTTAAACCTCGAACAGCTATTCTCAGACATGTGTGCCTTGGTCTCCTGCATGTGCCCTTGTAGTGTGCTTGAAACGTGCTGCATGGTGCCATTATCGATATAATCGGACTGCAGAGTAATTGCCCTTTGGATTTGTCATCTAATGGAATGAACTCTTAAAACGTACCTTTTACTCTCTTAGAGCTAGAGTCCACACTTTCCACTTGCCAGTTATCGGGCCTGATGGTATTCTTATCCTTATGCTACAGCATCTGCATTCTACAGCCCTTACAGTCTATTTGTGTCTTTTCAATCTTGTTTGCAGGCGAGGGGTTCTCCCTCAACAATGGAAATCTGCCATTGTACTGCCATTTCGCAAGCCAGGCACTTCGGGGCATGATACCTCTCACTATCGTCCCATTACTCTAACCAGTGCAATCTACAAGGTGATGGAACGATTGGTGAATAGACGTCTGATATGGAGACTCACAATAGTTTTTCTCCTCGCCAATATGGCTTTCACAATGACCGCTCTACTCTGCACCCCTTGCTCCACTTATATATATATATATATATATATATATATATATATATATATATATATATATATATATATATATATATATATATATATATATATATATATAGGAAATGCCTTTGATAATAAACACTCCGTTATGGCAGTCTTTTTTGATCTCAAGAAAGCATATGACACCACTTTCAGGTATAACATCTAAGCCCAGGCCCATTCCTTAGGCCTCCATGGTAATCTACCGACCTTCTTTGCTGCTTTCTTATCTGAACGACATTTTCGTGTCCGTGTCGGTACATCGCTTTCCTCGGACGTTGTTCAGGCCAAGGGAGTCTCACAAGGTTGTGTCATTTGCACTACCTTTTTTCTTTTAGCTATAAATGACCTGCCTTCCGTTCATCCATCGCATATTTGGTCGTCGCTTTATGTGGATGACCTCGCTATAGCTTACGCAGGCGCTAACTGTCGCCTAGTAGCAGCCTCCCTCCAGGATGCGACTGGCCATGTTTCCCATTGGGCCACTTCTCATGGATTTAAATTTTCTGGTGCGAAAACCTATTTCATTGCTCTCACTAGACGTCCTCTTGTCCCAGATATTCCATTGCACTTGCACGGCTCGCGTATCCTGGAATGTGATATGGTCAATTTTCTTGTCCTTCTGTTTGATCGACAGCTGACAAGGAAACCTCACATTTCCTTTTTGAATTTCTCGCGCATCGATCATAGGGGGCAGGACTCTCCTCCGTTTGCATTCCGCCCTAGTCTTGTCGAAGCTGGATTATGGTGACCAACTCTATTCTGCAGCTTTTCCTGTAACTCTCTCTAAGCATAGATGCCCCTCATTATCAAGGTTTACGTTTATGCCTTGGTGCCTTTCGTTCATCTCCTGTTGAAAGCCTCTATGCTGAGGCTAATGTTCCTTCCTTAGCCAGTCGTTTTGATGTTCATTTCCATCGTTATTTTGTATGCGTGCATGGTCTTCGTGTTCCTTCTACATATAGATTGATCTCCAACGTTAGTAGAGGTCCGTTATTTGATCGGCGCCCCTGCTTACTCCTTCGTCTTCACTCACTCCAGTCATCTCTCCAGTTGCCTCCCATTTATGTTCATGTAGCGTCTGCCTTTTCCTTTTTTCCTTGGGAGGTTCCGGCAGTTCATGTCTGTTCTTCTCTACTACCATGCTCTAAATATCTCATACCTACAACTGGTTCTCGCTCTCTTTTTCTTGATCACTTCCAGTCTCATGCTCATGCCGTCGCCGTTTATTCTCATGCTTCTAAATCTTCTGAAGGTGTTGGGCTCGCGGCGATGTTCCCTGACGATGCTGTCCGGGGTCATTTGTTAAACTCGGCAAGTATTTTTACAGCTGAACTGTATGTCATTCTCATAGCACTTCTTTGCATTGCATATTACAAAATATGAAAGTGAAGCATACGTAAATCACATCAGCATTGTATGTTTAGTATTGACACAGCGACCACAGCATTAATGACATGTCAGTTATCACCAACATGCCGTCTGACTCCTTAATGTTTCATTATAAAAGATCTTAATATTCTAATCCCAAAAGTATCTGGCACTTAACAGTAGGAATTTTACTTTCGTCATATAAAAGAAAATGTGTCTAAGACCAGAGGCAAGGGGAAAACGATGCTATATTTTCAGAGGCTGACCCACCTGACTCTTAGGTAAACACTGGTTTAACCTTAATGGCAGGAGGTAGCAGCAGAACATGAGTACCTCAGTTCAGTGTAGAACTGCATTTACTACAGTCCAATGAGCTCAGTTAGGAATTCGGCTTCAGATTATGTACAAATATCTTGATATAGAAGTACCCTTCAATGAATCCATCGTATCACAACTATATCAGAAATGCAAAGAGGCTAAAGGCTCTCACTGCTGTTGCTGGCTACAACTCAAACTATGGTGTAATTTTGAGAACAGCGAGAATGATATGATGTACATAGCCTATATTAAAGCCTGAAATGATTATGCTACTCCCGTGTTAATACAAGTTAAGGCTCAGTTACAAGTATTTTTGGTAGTTTCGGAGAAATGCAGTTGATGATCAACTAAATGCAGAGTATGTGGTCAGCTTTATGTGCTTAATTGTCCTCTTATTGAAGGCATCTAATTAATGAAAATATCAGACATTTTAAGAAATTATCCTTAATTTGCATGCAACAGATAAGTTAATTGTATTTGGCTCTTTCGCTACCATCCACAGGATGGATCTGAAGTGCACAATAAAATAGTGTCTTCGGCGGCAAATTCTAACGTTTATTCATTGATGGCCGTGTTGTGGATTCTCAGAATTTATCTTGTTAACATTTCGGAAAAGTTAAAGCTGCCACTGTTTTCGGGTGATTGTTTGGAATAAAGTCGAGGGAGGTTTCTCTACGCTTCCTTCTCTGTAGAGCTGTTTGTCTGACGACCAAAGTCGCGTCATTCCACATCACGAGATGATCTTAAGAATTGCAATGTATATCACATGCACTGTTGTGAATATCAACTATGTAGGCAAAGTAGTGTTTCTAATCTCTGTCTCTGACATAATTTGCTGGCCCCCAAATGGTGGTGGTGTTGTCTATAGCTACAGTGATGTTGCATGTTGCTATTATTAAGGAGTATGACAGGTTTTAAGTATGCTGATTACACGCAAAGTTCTTTTTCTATAATCCCTGCCGTAATATGAAGGGAACTTTTGCGTTGCAAAATTATGGCATATATCGTCAATTTGATAGTAATTACCCAATGAATTAATAAAGTTACTAACGGAAGAAACGTCTTCTAAATATACCACCATATTGTGTCGTTACCACAAATATAAATATAGTTTTGTAAAAACTTGGTTGATATTGGTGAGCTCTTCTAAGTTGCTATTGTACACATACATCTTCCAAGTTTTTATAGGACTTTAGTTGCCTTCATATTTTCAGCTCTAGTTATGAGCAAACCTCATAACTAGAGTTGAAATCAGCCAAGTATCGGTGTCATACTCCCTAAAAACAGTGTAGCTGAGAACACAACTAAATTGTTCTCGTTATGCAACGTCAGAGGAGCTACAGCCGGTACTATCACCATCAAAGACTTGACAATAACCAAAATTTCCATTCCTGAGAGCAGCCACGCAGGTGTATGCATAATTCTTTGTGAGAGTTGCCAGAAAAAATACGAGATTTGGAAACACGAATTATGGAATATAAATATGTATCCATAACCGATTCTGGCAGTAATCTCATGAAGTGGAATAATGTGAAATTAGTTATTAAACAAACAAGTCTAAGCAAGATAAAGTGTTCTGAAACTTCCCTTGTCACTTTATTTTATGCATTTACCTACAATACAGCATTTTTTAAATTGTCAACGTGTTATCAAGAATTATCATGAGGCTTCAGAACACGGCCATTTCCTAATTATTATTATTTACGAATCACTGTATTTTTAATTTTTGTTGCTTTTTCTGCATAACCTTTCTGTAATTCTATCAGGCCCTACCCTTGCACCTTACCTGTTTGGTGTGTCCTCTCTCTGTTCATTTATATACAGTAGTTTACAAATTAATTGGGACAGGAGTAAATTTTGTGATTGTCTCATAATATGTCTTAGTCTCTGGCTTAAATATTGTAGTTTGGGTTCTTTTCTTTTTAGAAGCGTTTGCTACCGAGTTCTGGCAACCATCCAGCTGTGGTGTTACCCTGTGACTCTCGTCAATGCTAGAACAACTGTTGGTCTGTAAGGCTATTCCTGCAATCGTGCTCCATGAATGAATGTGATTTCGCCTAATTATTGCTGAAATTCGTGATGGATGTTGCACCTAAGAAGCGTGCAAGTATTGCTGCTCTTAAAAACATGCTGATTTGAGTATCAGAAAGTTGGCCGAAAATTTGAGCCTAACAAAGTCAACTGTTGGTCGGATTCTGAAGAGAGCTAATGACATTGTTGATTATGACGATGACAAGGTTAGTGTGAAGGATCCCAAGAAAACCAGCAAATATCTACAAATATCAAGTGTCGCACATGTTGATTCTTCAACTATTCCACGAAGACTCCTTGAAGTTGGCAGAACTGCCAGAAAGCCGACAAAAAACAATTATTAACGGCTTCTATGAACACAAAAACGGCTGCGGTGGGCACTCGATAGTAAGGGATAGACGACAGATGAATGGAGAAAAGTTATGTTTACAGATGAGGCGCATTTTAAAGTACTACATGGATATAGATCAGTGGTAGTGAGACGGAGCAAGGGTGAACCTCTTCGGAATGGACACATTGAACAAGCGCCAAAACACCCACCTAAGATGTTATAGAGTAGTTTTACTGCTAAAGTCCCTGGACGGATTGTTATTTTTAAGGGAATGATGAACCTTTACAAATTTAAGGCAATCCTGTCAAATCATTTGCTTCCCATTGTGGATGTGTTCGGTTGGAAATTTGTAAAGGAAAAATAAAGTCAAACTAGGTGTTCAGTACGACTGCAAGACCTAAAAATAGACCAAGTGAGATCCAGAATTTTGAATTCAGGACTTCCTGAAGTTGTCCATAAATAGTTTTTTAAGACGTTTATAACATAATCTAATTGAGGGAATAACTGTTTGACCTGATTTGCCAAACAAAGGTCCCTTTCTGGGATACATAAAATCCCTGTCAATACTAAACAGGTATTCCTTGAGTCTAATCTGATACATTCACAGCATTATCCTCATTATCATACTTCCAGTTATGTTAAAAGTTTATTACTTTATGACTTTCTTCAAGCTTTTCCGTGATCTCTAAATTATTTGGTTTAAAAAGACAAGTGAACAAACACTAGATTATAGTATATTTAAAAAAAGTTTTGGTTCTGGAACCTTGATCATTTCTAACATAGAAGGACCAAGAATGACAGAGTATATAGGCAGAAACAGTGAGTTGTGACAGTAGCTTAATGAGAGAGGTGCAGCCTCAGTTTCATCATATCAGTCGGCAGTGGCCGGCGAAATCACCAGTTAAAAAAACTCCACTGGTGGAAGTAGAGACTATAGGTCAGGGAAGCTTTGAATTCCCTGCATCAAGGCCCCAAGATGTTGCTGAGTCTGACAGGGGTGGATAAATGGTTTAGAAAACAGACATGTTGGTAAATAAGACACTTGTGCAACATTCGGGAATATATTTTCTGGAAACGTTTCGCCAGCTAGTGTTTTTTCAGTCCAGTGCAGGAATGCACTCATGTACTTGCAAGATGCAAGTACACTGACTCTACTAGCCAGTAAATTTTCTCGCTTCTCATTGTGAATAATGACATATTTACAATGGCATATTCGTGGTCTCAGAGGTAACAGATGAGAGCTTCAGGTGTTGCTCTCCTAGTTTTTCCCAGTATGTGTCGGATTACAAGAGGCTAGAGTTCGTTCAGCAGTTATCGGTCTCGTTTCAGGCTATGTGCTGTTGCATTCTTCTAAGCCCTTTGCTGATGAAACTTTTAATGAGAGTGCGCTTGTTGTGCTTGTTGGTATACCGTTTCAACAGGTCTTTCTTCATTCTCTGCTCTATTATAATGCAGACCGTATTTATTTGCACAGGTGGTATACAGTATGCTCTCTATATCTTTCCCCTTCCTGTGAATTCTATATCTCGGATGTTGCGTTTTTAATCTTTCCTCTGCCGTCGCCCATCCTGTTAGGTATCCCTCATGGGTGTCGTCTATTGAAGTTAAATTTCCTTATCCATAGCATGACGGAATCACTATTCTGTTTACAACTCTTTTCAGATTATATGTATTTGGATCTTCTTATTTACCAAAACCAGGTCAAGCAGGTTATTCCCTCTGTTTTGTGTTCGTTCAAACCACCTCAAAAAAGCTATATTGAACTTTTCCTAGAAAGCTGTTGGACGTGAAATCACCAATCAAAGAATTCCACTCACTCTAGAAAAAAATAAAATTCTCTAGAATTACTGCTTAATAGTTTTGCCCAAGGAAGCCACTTTGTTTGTCCCTTCAGCCTTTATGCTTATTTTTAGGACGCACTTTAGATTTTCTTGACACGTAGGACAACCTTCTCATTATTTTTATCATCGCAAAACAACTTAAATCGCTGAATACGACATTTGACAGGAAAGAAACGACTCTTCAATATGGAACTACATTTAAGTTATTGAAAAAAACATCAACGTTAACTGCACATGTAATTAATTTCATCTTATTTCTGATGCTACGAATCTTGATATAATTAACAACCAGAAACTTTTTCTTCTGTATCTTCTCACTGTTCATCTTTGTTTTTCCACTATTTTTGCTGCAATTAATATTACCTAATTTTACCGAATAATTTTCTTTTCACCGTTTTCCTTGAAATTGAAAAACTGTTTTAAATTACTCCACTGATAACTGGTATTTCTAATATTTTTTGATCACAAGCTTAAAATATACAACCATTCCTCAAACTATTTCTAGACAAAATCCCAGTAAACTGCTGGAGCAAGCAGCCTTCTCAGTGAAACTAGCAAATGCTACTACCCCTGCCCTAAATAATGCAACCCATCCCTGATATTCATGTCATTTCTGCAACTAAAGTGAACTCATTTGTCAATAAATGGTGCCTAACATGGGCAAGTATTCCTGGTGTAACGCTCCTCAATGGTGTAGGAAAAGACATTTATCTACAGTTCAGCTCATTTGTTAAAGGAAACATTTTATCAAAAATGGTGAAAGAAAGAAAAAAGAAGCATTTCTTTGTAAGTAAATTATTGGTAAGAGGAACTTCAGAAGGAAGCTGTATACCGTTTTTAACAATATGATAATAAAAATATAATAAATAGGAATGTTCTTTCGCCATTCACAATTATATACGTAGTCGTTGTGGTGACGAAGTCATGTTCACCCAACACAAATATACGAATAAATACGTTGCAGTGGGATCTGGGCGCTGAGTATTGGCGAGAGTTGGAGCTGCTTATAGTCACGTCGAGCCACGGCTGCACCACAAATGAGGTGATTATGAGATAGGACTAGGTTAGTGCTGTGGCTGGTCACGACTGAGAGTCTGGATTACCTTCGCTGTCTGTATCGTACACATTAACCACCTTCATTATGAACTAAACACGTCACTAATGGCGCAGTTGTCAGTGGAGGTATAGTTTAGTAGAACACAGTTTCATGCTGTCTCGTCCTAGAAGACATGAAATTACTACAGCTCGTATCACGCTAGAGCATGGGATACTACGATGTAGTCAGTACATGCATGAAATGTACTACCGAAGCAAATGTATGAGGGTCAATGTCTGGAGCAGTCAGTTTGGAGGAGCAGTCCTATCGGTCTCTCATAAAAGCCTAATGCAAACAGCTTATGCAATAAATTCACAGATCTGAGATCACATGGGAGACACTCTAGCTGCCGAGTATACCGTCCTGCAGCCAGGAATGGGTATACTTCCTACAAATCAGAAGGTCTAGCTGAGATGTCATGTATCGCTAGCTTGTAAGGAATACAGTTCTATAAGTGCTGAAGATAGGTCTAACAGCAGATGAATGAATACTACACAGCATTCAGTCATGAAGTACACATCTACACATGAAAGGAACTAGTCAGCAGCAGGAAGGTACTACCGTCCTACAGCAGTGATGGAGGTACTACATCTAGGAGCAGTGCATTGGTACTACCGTCTAGCAGCATGCTAGTACTACCGTCTACAGCAGTGCATGGAGGTACACCGTCTAGCAGCAGCATGAGGTACTACGTCCTAGAGCAGTGCATGTGAGGATGGACTACCGTCTAGCAGCAGTGCATGGAGGTCTACGTCCTAGCAGCGTGCATGAGGTACTACGTCCTAGAGCAGTGCATGGAGGTCTCCCGTCTAGCAGCAGTGCATGGAGGTACTACCGCCCTAGCAGCATGCATGAGGTACTACCGTCCTGCAGCAGTGATGAGGTACTACGTCTACAGCAGTGATGAGGTACTACGTCTAGCGCAGTGATGAAGGTATACGTCCTAGCGAGTGATGAGGTACTACGTCCTAGCAGCAGTCATGAGGTACTACCGTCTAGCACAGTGCATGAGTACTACCGTCTAACAGCAGTGCATGAAGGTACTACCGTCCTAGCAGCAGTGCATGAGGTACTACCGTCCTAGCAGCAGTGTGAGGTACTACCGTCCTAGCAGCAGTGCATGAAGGTACTACGTCCTACACAGTGCATGAGTCTACTGTCTAGCCAGTGCATGGAGGTACTACCGTCCTAAGCAGTGCATGGAAGTGTACCTAATGTCACTAGCAGCAGTGCATGAAGGTACTACCGTCCTAGCAGCTGCATGGAGTACTACTGTCCTAGCAGCAGTGCATGAGGTACTACTGTCCTAGCAGCAGTGCATGAAGTACTACGATCCTAGCAGCAGTGCATGGAGGTACTACCGTCCTAGCAGCAGTGCATGGAGGTACTACCTCCTAACAGCAGTGCATGGAGGTACTACCTCCTAGCAGCAGTGCATGGAGGTACTACCGTCCTAGCAGCAGTGCATGGAGATCTACCGTCCTAGCAGCAGTGCATGAGGTACTACGTAAGCAGTGCAGGGGTACCGTCTAGCAGCAGTGCATGAAGGTACTACCGTCCTAGCAGCAGTACATGAAGGTACTACCGTCCTAGCACAGTGCATGAAGGTACTACCGTCCTAGCAGCAGTGATGGAGGTACTACTGTCCTAGCAGCAGTGCATGAGGTACTACCGTCCTAGCAGCAGTGCATGAAGGTACTACCGTCCTAGGAGCAGTGCATGAAGGTACTACTGTCCTAGCAGCAGTGCATGAAGGTACTACTGTCCTAGCAGCAGTGCATGAAGGTACTACCGTCCTAGCAGCAGTGCATGGAGGTACTACTGTCCTAGCAGCAGTGCATGGAGGTACTACCGTCCTAGCAGCAGTGCATGGAGGTACTACCGTCCTAGCAGCAGTGCATGAAGGTACTACCGTCCTAGCAGCAGTGCATGGAGGTACTACTGTCCTAGCAGCAGTGCATGGAGGTACTACCGTCCTAGCAGCAGTGCATGGAGGTACTACCGTCCTAGCAGCATGCATGGAGGTACTACCGTCCTAGCAGCAGTGCATGGAGGTACTACCGTCCTAGCAGCAGTGCATGGAGTACTACCGTCCTAGCAGCAGTGCATGGAGGTACTACCGTCCTAGCAGCAGTGCATGAGGTACTACCGTCCTAGCAGCAGTGCATGAGGTACTACCGTCCTAGCAGCAGTGATGGAGGTACTACCGTCTAGCAGCAGTGCATGGAGGTACTACCGTCCTAGCAGCAGTGCATGAAGGTACTACCGTCCTAGCAGCAGTGCATGAAGGTACTACCGTCCTAGCAGCAGTGCATGGAGGTACTACCGTCCTAGCAGCAGTGCATGGAGGTACTACCGTCCTACAGCAGTGCATGAAGGTACTACCGTCCTAGGCAGTGCATGAGGTACTACCGTCCTAGCAGCAGTGCATGAGGTACTACCGTCCTACCAGCAGTGCATGAAGGTACTACCGTCCTAGCAGCAGTGCATGGAGGTACTACCGTCCTAGCAGCAGTGCATGGAGGTACTACCGTCCTAGCAGCAGTGCATGGAGGTACTACCGTCCTACCAGCAGTGCATGAAGGTACTACCGTCCTAGGAGCAGTGCATGAAGGTACTACTGTCCTAGCAGCAGTGCATGAGGTCACCGTCCTAGCAGCAGTGCATGGAGGTACTACCGTCCTAGCAGCAGTGCATGAGGTACTACCGTCCTAGCAGCAGTGCATGGAGGTACTACCGTCCTAGCAGCAGTGCATGGAGGTACTACCGTCCTAGCAGCAGTGCATGAGGTACTACCGTCCTAGCAGCAGTGCATGGAGGTACTACCGTCCTAGCAGCAGTGCATGGAGGTACTACCGTCCTAGCAGCAGTGCATGAAGGTACTACCGTCCTAGCAGCAGTGCATGAAGGTACTACCGTCCTAGCAGCAGTGCATGGAGGTACTACCGTCCTAGCAGCAGTGCATGGAGGTACTACCGTCCTAGCAGCAGTGCATGGAGGTACTACCGTCCTAGCAGCAGTGCATGGAGGTACTACCGTCCTAGCAGCAGTGCATGAAGGTACTACCGTCCTAGCAGCAGTGTATGGAGGTACTACGTCCTACAGCAGTGCATGGAGGTACTACCTCCTAGGAGCAGTGCATGGAGGTACTACCTCCTAGCACATGCATGGAGGTACTACCGTCCTACAGCAGTGCATGGAGGTACTACCGTCCTAGCAGCAGTGCATGGAGGTACTACCGTCCTAGCAGCAGTGCATGGAGGACTACCGTCCTAGCAGCAGTTGAGGTCACGTCTAGCAGTGCATGAGGTACACCGTCCCAGCTGTATGGAGTACTACGTCCTAGCAGTGGGTACTACCGTCCGCAGTCATGGAGTACATCCTAACGGCATGAGTACTACGTCCTACAGCATGATGATACACCGTCCTAGAGCGTGCTGAGGACTGCGCAGCAGCATAAGCTATCGGGGGGGACTCGTCCGCAGCAGTGCATGAAGGTCCGTCCAGCAGGTGCATAAGACCACAGTGTGAAGGATAGTCCTAGCAGGTGCAGAGGTACACGTTAGCAGTGTGGAGTCACGTCCTACAGTGCATGAAGGTCCCGTCCAGAGAATAAGGTCTCTGTCGGCATGGGTCAGTCCTAGCACAGGCATGGGGTACGCCACAGCAGGAGGAGGATACCCCAGAGAGTGCTGAAGGACTACGTCCAGCAGCATGGAGATACGTCCAGCAGCATGCTACCCGCAGCGATGGACTCCCACAGAGCAGAGGTCACCTCTAGCAGCAGCAGGTACTACCTCGAGCGCATGAGGTACCATCGCAGGATGGCACTCCTAGGCATGAGTCTCCTCTCAGGATGGAGGCACGTCCAGCAGTGCATGAGGTACAAGTCAAGTGATGAAGGTACTACCGTCCACAGCAAATGAGGTACTACCCAAGTAGTAAGGACTACGTCCTACAGATGGAGGACACTGTCCACACAGTGCAGAGGTACTCTCCAGACAGTGAAAGTACTATCCTGAGCAG
>WNWK01025273.1:0-28736 GCA_009830355.1 Cherax destructor | reverse complement strand
AATTTAATGTTCTTGACTACAAGAACTGCGCAGTCCCCTGTTTGACCAGAACATCAAATTCTTACCTTGCTCGTGTAACTTTGAGCGATGGTGTTGGTTCCACCATATATGGCGGAAATGCTGTCTTGATTGTAGAATGCCGCTGAAGAATCACCGTCTTGTTTCGATGGAATTCACTTGCGATTGTCTCTACGTTTGTCTTTTTGCAGTAAGAAGCTGCGCACACTTCTGAACATACTGCAATGTTGATGTTATTCACTAAACGCGTTGGAACAGAGTTCTTATCTTATTTCCAGACGTTAGTGGAGATTAAAATTAAAAATAACGGACGCGAACGACTAATGTCTATGTTGATTTACGTCGCCTCGCGCCGCATGACCCCTAGAGTCGTATGACCTCTACGGAGCCTGTATTCAATCTGCCCGCTCGTGCTGCCTTGTGCAGCCTCGTGCAGCCATGTGGTGTCACGAGGTGCCTCGTGGTGCTGTGGTCAGCACAATTTGTGACACACTGTTGACAGTACATCTGGCTTGAATTAAATTGTTTTTCTCAGCCAGACGCGCCTCCTCTGACCCTTTCCTAAGGGCAGAAAGGGTGAGGGCCCTTACCAAGGGTAGTAAGGGTGCATACCCCCCCTTTGGAGAATTTTCTCCACACATGGATAGGGCTTTCTGTTTGAATGATAGGAGTAGGAGACAGAGGGTTTGCTTTCCTGGGGCTGGGATGGAGGATATTGTTAGCCGTCTGGACGACATCATGAGAGGTAATGGGAGCAATCCTATTATCTGTCTCAGTGCTGGAGGCAACGATGTTGGCAGACGTAGGAGTGAGGACCTGACTAGCAGGTTTAGGTCAGCAATAGACATAATTAGGAAGAAGGGTGGGAACCCTGTCGTATGTGGTATTTTGCCAAGGAGAGGAGTTGGAAATGAATGGCTGTCCAGGGCAATTGGTGTCAATTGCTGGCTGGACAAATACTGTAAGAAAAATTCAGTAACATTCATTGACAACTGGGACCTCTTCTATGGCAGAAATGACATGTATGCCAGGGATGGGGTTCACTTATCCAGGTCTGGGGTGGGGGCACTGGCAACTGCAGTGGAGGGAGCTGTTAGGGCTTTAAACTAGAAATCGTTAGTGGTATGGGTTTTGGGGAAAAAAAAAGTGAAGTCCCAGTGTAGTAATATTATAAGTTCTAGGAGAACTAGTAATAGGCAGAATAAGGTGGACAGTAGAAAGCTAGTGACACTAGATGACAAGAACAGTAATAGGTATAGTGGAAAAACAGAAATGAGCAGGAAGGGTAAAGAGAAAGGAGGGTCTTTAAATATTTATTACACCAATAGTCGTAGTGCTAGGAATAAGATGGACGAGTTGAGATTAGATGCAAGTACGGGTAATATTGATGTTTTTGCAATAACTGAGACATTGTTTAATATGAAAAATTGGGACTTGCCTGCCGAATGTCACATTTAGGGTTTTAAATTGTTCCAAGTAGACAGAAGTATCGGGAAGGGGGGTGGGGTGGCACTCTATGTCCGTGATCATTTAAATTGTTGCATAAAAACGGGTATAAAGTCTGAATTAACACATACAGAGTCTGTCTGGATAGAATTTTCAGAGGGGTGTGAAAAACTGATTTTAGGCGTGATTTACCGTCCTCCAAACTTAGATAGGTAACAAGGGAGACTACTTTGGGAGGAAATTGTTAAGGCCACAAGGCACGATAACGTAGTAATTCTAGGGGACTTTAACTTTAGTCAGATTGATTGGAATTTCTTGACAGGGAATTTAGAATCTAACGACTTTTTAGAAGTAGTTCAGGATTACTTTTTGAAGCAGTTTGTAACAGAACCTACAAGGGGAAATAACCTACTTGACTTGGTTCTGGCAAGCAAGGAAACCCTTGTTAATAATTTAGAAATTACAGAGGAACTCGGTTCAAGCGACCATAAGTCAATTAAATTTAGCATTGAATGGATGTATGATAGTAGGGATAATTCAGTAACGGTCCCAGATTTTCGCTTAGCAGATTATAATGGACTTAGAGAACACTTATCAACTGTGGACTGGGGTGACGAAGAGAGGTATCAATATGACAGTTTTCTTAACACTATACAGGCTGCCCAAAGAACATTTATCCCATATAAAGAAATTAGATCTAGTAGAAATGACCCAAAATGGATGAATAATAGGCTCAAATATCTTTTAGGGCAGAAGAAAGGAATTTATAGGCATATCAAAAGAGGTGAATGTCATCTTATGAATCAGTATATTGACATTAAGAGAGATGTTAAAAAGGGGATAAGAAAAGCTAAACGGGACTACGAAATTAAAGTTGCTAGGGATTCGAAAACTAACCCAAAAAGTTTTTTCCAGGTGTATAGAACAAAAGTTAGAGATAAGATAGGTCCTCTTAAAAATAATTATGGGTATCTTACTGACAAAGAGAATGAAATGTGCTCTATCTTTAATAATTATTTTCTCTCGGTTTTCACTCAGGAAGACACTAATAATATCCCAAGAACTAGGTATTTTAGTGGGCCTGAAGAAGATAAATTATATAGTATCACAGTCACTAGTGAAATGGTTATCAAACAGATAGACCGTTTGAAGCAAAATAAATCGCCAGGTCCTGACGAGCTTTTTTCAAGGGTTCTTAAGGAATGCAAATGGAACTCTGTGAACCCTTAACTAACATTTTAACCTATCTCTTCAAACAGGTGTAGTGTCGGATACGTGGAAGATGGCTAATGTAATTCCTATTTTTAAAGCAGGGGACAAGTCGTTACCATCAAATTACCGCCCAATAAGTCTAACATCAATTGTAGGCAAATTACTAGAGTCGATTATAGCTGATAACATAAGAGCCATCTCGATAGGCATAATTTGATTAATGATACTCAGCATGGATTCACCAGGGGCCGTTCCTGCCTAACTAATTTATTAACTTTTTCAGTAAGGCTTTTGAGGCAGTTGATAATGATAAAGAATTCGATATTGTTTATTTGGATTTTAGTAAGGCTTTTGATAGAGTACCACATCAGAGACTGTTAAAGAAAGTGGCTGCTCATGGCATTGGGGGAAAAGTGTTGTCATGGATCGAGTCATGGCTCACCAATAGGAAGCAGAGGGTGTGCATAAATGGGGTTAAATCGGAGTGGGGATCTGTAACAAGTGGCGTTCCTCAGGGATCGGTTTTGGGCCCGTTGTTGTTTATAATATATATAAATGACCTTGACGAGGGAATTTCTAGTGATATGAGCAAATTCGCTGATGACACGAAGATAGGTAGGATAATCGATTCAGACGTAGATGTCAGTGAACTACAGGAGGATTTAGACAAACTCAATTCCTGGTCAGAAAAATGGCAGATGCAGTTCAATGTAGATAAATGCAAAGTTCTAAAGCTCGGGAGTGTCCATAACCCAAGCACTTATAAGTTAAATAACGTAGAACTTAGCCATACAGATTGCGAGAAGGACTTGGGGGTGATGGTAAGCAGCAACCTTAAACCAAGACAGCAATGCCTAAGCGTACGTAATAAGGCAAATAGATTACTGGGATTTATATCAAGAAGTGTTAGCAACAGAAGTCCAGAGGTTATATTACAGCTTTATACATCATTAGTAAGGCCTCACCTAGATTACGCAGCTCAGTTCTGGTCACCATATTACAGAATGGACATAAATTCGTTAGAAAACATTCAGCGTAGAATGACTAAATTAATACATAGCATTAGAAATCTTCCTTACGAAGAAAGATTGAAGACCCTTAAATTACATTCACTTGTAAGACGTAGAATGAGGGAGACATGATCGAGGTATACAAGTGGAAAATGGGTATTAACAAAGGGGATATAAATAAGGTCTTGAGGGTATCTCTCCAAGAGAGAACCCGCAATAATGGATTCAAGTTAGATAAGTTTAGATTTAGAAAGGATATAGGAAAGTATTGGTTTGGAAATAGGGTAGTTGATGAGTGGAACAGTCTGCCTAGTAGGGTTATTGAAGCAAGGACCTTGGGTAGTTTTAAATTTAGGTTGGATAAATTCATGAGTGAAAGGGGTTGGATTTGAGTGGGAATTGCACATGAGTAAATAAAATTATCAAAGCTTATTTCTTGAGTAGCATTGAAAATTAGGTTGAACAAATATTCTGTTAGTGGGATGGAATGTGAAGGACCTGCCTAGTATGGGCCAACAGGCCTGCTGCAGTGTTCCTCCTTTCTTATGTTCTTATGTTCTATTCATTCAGACATGGGAGGCTGGCCGACACCTTTGACGCATCCCCTCCACACTACTGTGCGTCACGGGGGAAACGTCGCTGTGCGCCCACCACCGACGATTAGGGCCACTTAACCTGAACTGTCCACTTAGAGCTGGGCCCCAACAGAGTCCCCATGACTCATCTGGCGATCCCACGGAGCCTTCTATAGCTCATGGACACCGCAAGAGCGGTAGCCCATGACCTTGTTTGACTAGATCAACCCCTCCCCCACGAGTGTGGAAAATATAGCTTGAATTTTCCAATTAACCATTATACCTCCCAGTTGGGGAAATGTTCTTATGTTCTTATTAAATAGGCCGTAGGCAGTCTCTTTCCCGCCAAGAAGCGCCTACGGGAGACCTGAGCCGCATCTGGGGTGGTAGTCACACTTGAGTCGTGACTGACACGACTGACATTATCATGGATTACCCGTTACCTCCGTGGCCCGGATATATCACCTCGATAAGCTCACTACAGACGAGACCGTGACCCGTGACTCCCCACACAGGTATTCTTAGGTGCTCCTACAGGTGTATTAGGTGTGCACTTGTTTATTGGGATTGCGTCAAGGTGGGCTGCCTCCTGCATCAAAGACCTGGAGAAGCCACGGTCTATCACACTGCCTCCTGTGCAGTAATAGAGGTGGGTACCCATTATTTCAGGTGTTAGGGTGGGGCGGCAAGCCCTAGACTGAATTACTTTTCTGAAACAAGGACCACTAACCTCCCAGTCGTGAAATCTCCACACAGCTTTTATTCTACACGTATGTCATGAAGACAGCATGTTATCCCCTGTGGTGAGTGAGAGAGGCAGGAGTCCGGAGCAGTGAGTGAGGGAACACTAGCTTCCACCAGAGACTGTCTTAAATTATAAGAATGGAATGGTTTGTAACCTGTTTATTGATTCTTAAAGGAAAATAATATTACACAAGACCACCTGATGAAATGGTTTTTAATCTGATTATTGGTAATCAAAGGCGAATAATTTGAGAAAGTGATATTGTCTGACTACATATGAAAAATGTCAGTATCTCTTGAGATACTGAGGGCGCAGGAAGAAGCCTATCATTACGTCACGTGTAGTTTGGTATCGTGGTGTGAGTACAAGTGGAGACCTTGTTGGTTGGTTGGTTTGTTGTAGACTTTACAACGACGCTCATGGTCAGCTCGTAGAGAACATCAGTGAGTGTCGTCGACTTTAGAGTTAATTGGATTGAGGGATCGTCCTGGTTGAGCTTGTGTTGGAGAGCAGGAACCTTGATAATTTTTAAAGGGGGGTGGACTGGTAAGCCAGCGGAAGGCCTCGGTCAGATGACCAAAAGCTCCAGTTGCGGGTCATTATATGACTTAGACCCGCGTTATTAAACACTTGTCCTGGTTCCTGACGAACGTTACCAAACGTAAGGAACATTGAAGCGTCTGGGAGTTATGATGAGAATGTCAACATAAGACAGCCAGGTGACTGAAGAAGGAATAATAGTTTTAAACCTCTGTGCTTCTAGATGTTCCATGTACAGGTTCGCCAGCACACCACTAAGTGAAGACCCCATCGACAGTCCAACAGTCTGTTGAATAAGATAATTTTCAGAAGAGAAACATATAAAACCAACTCATAGTTCAACGAGGTTCATAAAATCGCTGGCTGGGCCAGGAAGGTCGAGGGAGTCATTAATTTTTCTAGGCAGAAGAACGATGACTGTAGTGTGGTGCCTTGGTCAATATGAATGTTCGTCGAACAATTGACAGGTAAACATTCCTGTTGTTCAGCTTCATGTGGACCATTTCGAAATTGGTTTCAATGTGAAACCTTAGAGAACCTTTTCTAATCGACTTTAAAGTTTCAACACTTAGAAGACGTTTAGTATTATTAATGGAGAGTGAAGACGTCATTTTTGCCATTTGTAATCTCTGAAAGGTAGAGCATTATTTTTTATATAATAAATATAGAGGGGGGGAGGGGTTGCCTTGATACTGGTGAGGGGCTCTTGATCCAAGGAACTGAACTTCTCCACCCGTTTCTAGGATCGAATCTGAATGTCTCTCATTTTACAGTCATCATTTATCTCCTACGTGTTCAGCGCTAAACATAATTAAAATAAAACAATTCTGAAAGATATCAGTCTTTAATGTTTGATGTTTCTTGTGAGCTGAATGAAACTCTTGTGAGCTGAATGAAACCCTTGTGAGCTGAATGAAACTCTTGCAAGCTGAATGAAACTCTTGTGAGCTGAATGAAACTCTTGCAAGCTGAATGAAACTCTTGTGAGCTGAATGAAACCTTGTGAGCTAAATGAAACTCTTGTGAGCTGAATGAAACCTTGCGAGCTGAATGAAACTCTTGCGAGCTGAATGAAACTCTTGTGAGCTAAATAAAACTCTTGTGAGCTAAATGAAACTCTTGTGAGCTGAATGAAACTCTTGTGAGCTGAATGAAACTCTTGTGAGCTGAATGAAACTCTTGTGAGCTGAATGAAACTCTTGAGAGCTGAATGAAACTCTTGTGAGCTGAATGAAACTCTTGCGAGCTGAATGAAACTCTTGTGAGCTGAATAAAACTCTTGTGAGCTGAATGAAACTCTTGCAAGCTGAATGAAACTCTTGTGAGCTGACTGAAACTCTTGTGAGCTAAATGAAACTCTTGTGAGCTGAATGAAACTCTTTGCGAGCTTAATGAAACTCTTGGGGCTGAATGAAACTCTTGTAAGCTAAATGAAACTCTTGTGAGCTAAATGAAACTCTTGTGAGCTGAATGAAACTCTTGTGAGCTGAATGAAACTCTTGTGAGCTGAATGAAATTTTGTGAGCTGAATGAAACTCTTGGGGCTGAATGAAACTCTTGCGAGCTGAATGAAACTCTTGAGAGTTGAATGAAACTCTTTTGAGCTGAATGAAACTATTGTGAGCTGAATGAAACTCTTGTGAGCTGAATGAAACTCTTGTTAGCTAAATGAAACTCTTGCGAGCTGAATGAAACCTTGTGAGCTGAATGAAACTCTGTGAGCTGAATGAAACTCTTGTGAGCTAAATGAAACTCTTGCGAGCTGAATGAAACTCTTGTGAGCTGAATGAAACTCTTGTGAGCTGAATGAAACTCTTGCGAGCTGAATGAAACTCTTGTGAGCTGAATGAAACTCTTGTGAGCTGAATGAAACTCTTGTGAGCTGAATGAAACTCTTGTGAGCTGAATGAAACTCTTGCGAGCTGAATGAAACTCTTGAGAGTTGAATGGAACTCTTGTGAGCCGAATGAAACTCTTGTGAGCTGAATGAAACTCGTGCGAGCTGAATGAAACTCTTGTGAGCTGAATGAAACTCTTGTGAGCTGAATGAAACTCTTGTGAGCTGAATGAAACTCTTGTGAGCTAAATGAAACTCTTGTGAGCTGAATGAAACTCTTGTGAGCTGAAAGAAACTCTTGTGGGGCTGAATGAAACTCTTGTGAGCTAAATGAAACCCCTTTTTTGAGCTGAATGAAACTCTTGGGGAGCTAAATGAAACTCTTTGAAAAAACCTTGGGTGAATGAAACTCGTGGGCTGAAAGAAACTTTGAGCTGAATGAAACCTTGTGAGCTGAATGAAACTCTTTGAGCTGAAAAACTCGGGTTAAATTTTTAATGGCCTCCACTCCAGAACAACAGATATTAGTGCCAGGAAAAAAGACCCCAGTCCCCATACCACCAATCAGACGACACTCATCTTTGCAAATATACAGGGTCTGAAACCAGCGACGAACAACAAAATACCTTA
Organism: Cherax destructor; assembly: GCA_009830355.1. NCBI lineage: Eukaryota > Metazoa > Arthropoda > Malacostraca > Decapoda > Parastacidae > Cherax > Cherax destructor. Next base: position 20,723 of record WNWK01025273.1, on the reverse strand, counting down.
CATCCGTGGACTGCTTACAGAGTCAAATGCAATGTTTGCGGCTTTCACAGAGACCCACATAAAGGATCACTTGGACAATGGAATATGGATCCCTGGCTACAACCTATACAGATGTGACAGAGTGAACAGCCAAAAGGGTTGGGGGGTTGGCCTGTATATCACAGAGTCACTTATATGCTCAGAACTACTAAATGCCTCAAATGATGTAGTTGAAGTTTTAGCAGTAAAGATCGAGAATCAAAACCTATTCATCGTGGTTGTATACAAGCCCCCGGATGCAACGTCCCAACAATTCCAGGAACAGCTTCTGAAAATTGACCACTGTCTGGAAAACCTTCCAGCTCCTTCCCCCAACATCTTGCTCCTGGGGGACTTCAACCTAAGGCACCTAAAATGGAGGAATATTGCAAATAATGTGGTAGCAGAGATAACACCAGGAGGCAGCTCAGATGAAAACTCACACACACACGAGCTTTTAAATCTCTGCACCAAATTCACCTTAAACCAGCAAATAAAGGATCTGATACGAAATATCATATCAAAAACGATATACTGAGATCACAACATAATAGAGGTCCAGACATGTATGAGGGGGCCCCAGATCGACAAAGTGTGATCAGTTGCGAGGGAGCCTTCTCCAATTTCAACTTCAATAACAAAAACATAAGGTGGGACCAAGTAAACCAAGTCCTAAATGATATAAACTGGGAAGATAGCCTAAGCATCTCAGATCCTAACCTATGTCTAGAACAAATTAACTCTGTGGCACTTGAGGTATGCTCAAGGCAAATTCTCTTAAGGAAAAGGAGTAGAAGATGTAAACTAGAAAGAGAGAGGCGCTCCCTATACAGGCGAAGGCAAAGAATAACGGAGCGGCTACAAGAGGCCAATATATCTGAAATACGTAGGGAGACACTGGTCAGAGAAATAGCAAACATCGAATTAAAACTAAAGGAATCTTACAGGAATCAAAAAATGTGGGAAGAACTAAAAGCCATAAATGAAATTGAAAGAAACCCAAAGTATTTCTTTTCTTATGCCAAAACAAAGTCGAGAACAACATCCAGTATTGGGCACCTACTAAAACGAGATGGGTCCTACACAGATGACAGTAAGGAAATGAGTGAGTTACTAAAGTCCCAGTATGACTAAATGATTTTTTTATGAGAGTGCCACAGAACCTGGTAGACGCAAGCCTATCTGACATTACCCTGACGCCACATGACTTCGAAAAGGCGATAAATGACATGCCCATGCACTCCGCTCCATGCCCTGACTCATGGAACTCAGTGTTCATCAAGAACTGCAAAAAGCCCCTATCACGTGCTTTTAACATCCTATGGAGAGGGAGCATGGACACTGGGGTCGTCCCGCAGTTACTAAAAACAACAGACATAGCCCCACTCCACAAAGGCGGCAGTAAAGCAATAGCAAAGAACTACAGACCAATAGCGCTAACGTCCCATATCATAAAAATCTTTGAAAGGGTTCTAAGAAGCAAGATCGCCACTCATCTAGATACCCATCAATTACACAACCCAGGACAGCAAGGGTTTAGAGCAGGCCGCTCCTGTCTGTCCCAACTATTGGACCACTACGACAAGGTCCTGGATGCTCTAGAAGACAAACAGAATGAAGATGTTATATACACAGACTTTGCAAAAGCCTTTGATAAGTGTGACCATGGTGTAATAGCACACAAAATGCGTGATAAAAGAATAACAGGAAAAGTTGGTAGATGGATCTATAATTTCCTAACACGTAGAACACAAAGAGTAGTAGTCAACAGAGTAAAGTCTGAGGCGGCTACGATGAAAAGCTCTGTTCCACAAGGCACAGTACTCACTCCCATCCTGTTCCTCATCCTTATATTGGACATAGACAGGGATATCAGCCACTGTGCCGTGTCTTCCTTTGCAGATGACACCCGAATCTGTATGACAGTGTCCACCATTGAAGACACTGCAAGACTCAAAGCAGACATAAACCAAATTTTTAAATGGGCTGCAGAAAACAATATGAAGTTCAATGATGAGAAATTTCAATTACTCAGATACGGAAAACGTGAAGATATTAAAATCTCATCGGAGTATAAAACAAATTCCAACCAAACAATAGAGCGAAAAACTAATGTCAAAGACCTGGGAGTGATCATATCAGAGGATCTTCCCTTAAAGGACCATAACACTGTAGCAATCGCATCTGCTAGAAAAATGACAGGATGGATAATGAGAACCTTCAAAACCAGGGATGCAAAGCCCATGTTGACACTTTTCAGGTAGCTTGTTCTATCTAGGCTGGAATATTGCTGCACACTAACTGCACCTTTCAAGGCAGGTGAAATTGCTGACCTAGAAAATGTACAGAGAACTTTCACGGCACACATAACTGCAATAAACCACCTCAATTACTGGGAATGCTTGAAGTTCCTAAACCTGTACTCCCTGGAATGCAGGCGGGAGAGATACATTATTATATGCACTTGGAAAATCCTAGAGGGATTAGTACCAAACTTGCACACGAGTGTCACTCCCTACGAAAGCAAAAGACTCGGCAGACGATGTTACATACCCCCAATGAAAAGCAGGGGTGCCACTAGCACGTTGAGAGACAACACAATAAGTGTCAGGGGCCAAAGACTGTTCAACTGCCTCCCAGCATACATAAGGCGGATTACCAATAGACCCCTGGCTGTCTTCAAGCAGGCACTGGACAGGCACCTAAAGTCGGTGCCTGACCAGCCAGGCTATGGTTCGTACATTGGACTGCTTGCGGCCAGCAGTACCAGCCTGGTTACTCAGGCTCTGATTCAACATGAGGCCTGGTCACAGACCGGGCCGCAGGGGCGTTGACCCCTGGAAACTCTCTCCAGGTAAACTCCAGGTAAACACCTCTTGCTAACACCCGAGCATTCACTTCTCTTACAACTCCATCTATAAATATATTGAACTACCATGGTTACATCACACATCCTGTCTAAGGCTTACTTTTACTGGGAAATAATCCCCCTCTCTCCTACATACTCTAACCTAAGCCTCACTATCATCGTAAAGACTCTTCACTGCTTTCAATAACCTACCTCCTATTCCATACATTTGCAACATCTGCCACATTGCTTCCCTATCCACCCTATCATAAGCCTTTCCCAAATCCATAAGTGCTGCAAAAACCTTTTTACCCTTGGTCTACACACTCCCTACCCTTCCTAAAGCCTCCTTGTTCATCTGCTATCTTGCTCTCCGTCTTACTCTTAATTCTTTCAATAATAACTCTACCATACCCCTATAAATTTTACACACTTTTGTCCCCTTTGCCTTTATACAAAGGAACTATACATGCTCTCTGCCAATCCCTAGGTACCTTACCCTCTTCCATACATTTATTATATAAAAAGCACTAACCACTCCAAAACTATAACCCCACCTGCTTTTAACATTTCTATCTTTATCACATCAATCCCAGCTACTTTACCCCCTTTCATTCTACTCACTGCCTCACGAACTTCCCTCACACTTACAACTGGTTCTTCCTCACTCCTATAAGATGTTATTCCTCCTTGCCCTATACACGAAATCACAGCTTCCTTATCTTCATCAACATTTAAAAATTCCTCAAAATATTCCCTCCAGCTTCCTGATACCTCTAACTCTCCTATTTTTAACTGACAAATGCATTCTTTCCCTAGGCTTTCTCAACTTATTAATCTCACTCCAAAACTTGTTCTTATTTTCAATAAAATTCGTTGATAACATCTCACCCACCTCTCATTTGCTCTTTTTACACTGCTTCACCACTCTCTCTCTCTCAACCTCTCTTTTTCTCTCCATATACTCGTCCCTCCTTGCATCACTTTACTTTGTAAAAACCTCTTTACATCATCAGTCCACCAATCTCTCTTCTTCCCTCCCGCACCCACTTTCCTATAACCACAAACTTCTGCTAAACACTCTATCACACACACACACACTACGTGTGTGTGTGTGTGTGTGTATATATGGTAAATATTTATATAATATATAAATAGAGGAAAAATACAGTAGGCTTTCTGACCCATACTGTGCAGGTTCTCAAGTCCAATCTTTCTCATTCATGTATTTGTCTAGCTAAATAATTGTTCCACTCATTTACAACTTTTTGTCAAGGCATTACGTTTTTGTATCCTTCGTAAATCTGATTTTTTTCCAATTTGAAATCATTGTTTCGAGTTCCTTCCTGGTTAGATATCTTCAACACTTTATTTACACCTTCATTTATTCCTGTCTTCCATGAATAAGACACAAATGCAAAACCTGCGCATATTTATCGCCGAAAGTTTTGCTTACTCATCAGACTTCTTTAGTCGAATGTAGTTGAGACAACAGGAAAATAATTTTGTGACCCCTCAGCCCAGATAGGAGGTGGTTAATCCCTCAGACTGAGGCAGAGACATTCAGTCAGACCTTATATACTGGAGCAGAAATGAGGTGAGCAACTGAAGTTGATGTCGGAGGTGTGAGTGGCTCAGCAGTAGTAGCAGCTCATCCTAATATTTAGGACCTAAATGGTCGTTTAGCACACGAGTTACAGAACACTTCCCCTGTGTCACTACACCATGGTGATATTATATTAATGATATGCGATACCATCTAAATGGTCGTTTAGCACACGAGTTACAGAACACTTCCCCTGTGTCAGGACACCATGGTGTTATTATATTAATGATATGCGATACCATTAATATAAAGGTATTGGGAAGAACTTATAGGCAGACGAGGTGAACCATACAGTGAACGAGAGAAAAAAGGTGGTTTGGAGTATTAAAACATCTGTGCAGACAAAAGAACTTTGTGGAGGTGAAAACATGGGTTTTAACGTTACAGCAAGAATGATGCTGGAGGCAGTGGAGATGTCGTTTTAGAGGGCAATGTGTGGTGAGAATATTATAAAAAGAATTCGGAACTTGAGATTAGAAGAAAGTGTGAGGATTACCAAAAGTATTATTCAGACAGTGATGTTCAGGTAGTTTAAGCACTTAAAAGAGAATAAAGCAAAATAAATCTGGGGTAGAGGAAGGAGAGAGTTGGGGGTCGTCCCTGGAAAGGTTGGTGGGAGTAGGTAAAAGAGGTTTTGAGTGCTAATGGCTTGAACATCAAACAGATTTTTGTGTTAGATGGAAATGAGTGGAGTTACGAGATTTTTCCTGCCTGACGTGCTGTTGGATTGTGAGTAAGATAACATATATGAAGGAATTCAGGGAAACCAGTTATCCAGACTTGAGTGCTGGAGGTAGGAAGTATTATGCCTGCACTCTGAGGGAAGGATTGGAGCTTAGGGGTACGTTGATGAGTTGCTGTGGCAGACAAGTTTCATATTATTGAAATACGGACAAGTTGATTCTGAAAAAATCCAATACTGATTTTTGAAGGAGTGGATGAGTAAGCCAGTAGAAGGTCATCATATGACTAAGACCCTCGTCAGGACACACTTGTCCTGTTTCCTGACGAATCTTACCTAACCTAACTTAGATATTATTATTGCAGGAACGTTTCGTCCCGTTGCAAGCATCTTCAGTCGAATATAGTCAAATATAGCACCGGAGACAATAAAAAACAATTTTTAGGCGATCAGTCCTTTAGCCATGATAAAGAGGTTACCAGTCCCTCAGAATAAAGCAGAAACATGCTGGAGCAGAAGTGAGGTGTAGCAACTGGAGGTGATGTTAGAGGTGAGCGTGGTCCACTACTAGACGTAATTCATGCTAAACCGTTGTTTAGCAATGACTTTCCCTTCTGCTTTAATCTGAGGGACTGATAACCTCACAGTGACTTACACTGTCCTCTGATACTATCTTTTTCATGTATAATCAAGCTCACTCTGGGCCAGTCCATGTATTGTGGAACCTTGTTACAGTGTAAAACTACAGCTACTAATGTGACGGTAACGGTGCTGTAACTGGTTTTCTTAAGTAACATACAAGGATTCTCAAGTGAAAATAGAGAAGAATAAAAAAGTTTTACCGTTGGCATAAACTCTCTGAGTGTTGTACAATACCGTATGAACGTTGCAGGAAAATGTAAACAGTGGAAAATCTCAGTGATTCTGAGACACTCGCTCTCTAGGAAAGTGAAGTTGCAGGTTGTGAGAGTCCCAAGGAATATCTCTCCTGCAGGTTGTGAGAGTCCCAGGGAATACCTCTCCTGCAGGTTGTGAGAGTCCCAGGGAATACCTCTCCTGCAGGTTGTGAGAGTCCCAGGGAATACCTCTCCTGCAGGTTGTGAGAGTCCCAGGGAATACCTCTCCTGCAGGTTGTGAGAGTCCCAGGAATACCTCTCCTGCAGGTTGTGAGAGTCCCAGGGAATACCTCTCCTGCAGGTTGTGAGAGTCCCAGGGAATACCTCTCCTGCAGGTTGTGAGAGTCCCAGGGAATACCTCTCCTGCAGGTTGTGAGAGTCCCAGGGAATACCTCTCCTGCAGGTTGTGAGAGTCCCAGGGAATACCTCTCCTGCAGGTTGTGAGAGTCCCAGGGAATACCTCTCCTGCAGGTTGTGAGAGTCCCAGGGAATACTTCTCCTGCAGGTTGTGAGAGTCCCAGGAATACCTCTCCTTCAGGTTGTGAGAGTCCCAGGGAATACCTCTCCTGCAGGTTGTGAGAGTTCCAGGGAATACCTCTCCTGCAGGTTGTGAGAGTCCCAGGGAATACCTCTCCTGCAGGTTGTGAGAGTCCCAGGGAATACCTCCCTGCAGGTTGTGAGAGTCCCAGGGAATACCTCTCCTCAGGTTGTGAGAGTCCCAGGGAATACTCTCCTGCAGGTTGTGAGTCCGGGGAATACCTCCTGCAGGTTGTGAGATCCCAGGGAATACCTCTCCTGCAGGTTGTGAGAGTCCCAGGAATACCTCTCCTGCAGGTTGTGAGAGTCCCAGGGAATACCTCTCCTGCAGGTTGTGAGAGTCCCAGGGAATACCTCTCCTGCAGGTTGTGAGAGTCCCAGGGAATACCTCTCCTGCAGGTTGTGAGAGTCCCAGGGAATACCTCTCCTGCAGGTTGTGAGAGTCCCAGGGAATACCTCTCCTGCAGGTTGTGAGAGTCCCAGGGAATACCTCTCCTGCAGGTTGTGAGAGTCCCAGGGAATACCTCTCCTGCAGGTTGTGAGAGTCCCAGGGAATACCTCTCCTGCAGGTTGTGAGAGTCCCAGGGAATACCTCTCCTGCAGGTTGTGAGAGTCCCAGGGAATACCTCTCCTGCAGGTTGTGAGAGTCCCAGGGAATACCTCTCCTGCAGGTTGTGAGAGTCCCAGGGAATACCTCTCCTGCAGGTTGTGAGAGTCCCAGGGAATACCTCTCCTGCAGGTTGTGAGAGTCCCAGGGAATACCTCTCCTGCAGGTTGTGAGAGTCCCAGGGAATACCTCTCCTGCAGGTTGTGAGAGTCCCAGGAATACTCTCCTGCAGGTGGAAGTCCAGGAATACCTCTCCTGCAGGTTGTGAGAGTCCCAGGGAATACCTCTCCTGCAGGTTGTGAGACGATACCTCAGGGAATCCAGCCTCTCCTGCAGGTTTGAGAGTCCAGGGAATACCTCTCCTGCAGGTTGTGAGAGTCCCAGGGAATACCTCTCCTGCAGGTTGTGAGAGTCCCAGGGAATACCTCTCCTGCAGGTTGTGAGAGTCCCAGGGAATACCTCCTGCAGGTTGTGAGAGTCCCAGGAATACCTCTCCTGCAGGTTGTGAGAGTCCCAGGGAATACCCTCCTGCAGGTTGTGAGAGTCCCAGGAATACCTCTCCTGCAGGTTGTAGAGTCCCAGGAATACCTCTCCTGCAGGTTGTGAGAGTCCCAGGAATACCTCTCCTGCAGGTTGTGAGAGTCCCAGGGAATACCTCTCCTGCAGGTTGTGAGAGTCCCAGGGAATACCTCTCCTGCAGGTTGTGAGAGTCCCAGGGAATACCTCTCCTGCAGGTTGTGAGAGTCCCAGGGAATACCTCTCCTGCAGGTTGTGAGAGTCCCAGGGAATACCTCTCCTGCAGGTTGTGAGAGTCCCAGGGAATACCTCTCCTGCAGGTTGTGAGAGTCCCAGGGAATACCTCCTGCTGAGGTTGTGAGAGTCCCAGGGAATACCTCTCCTGCAGGTTGTGAGAGTCCCAGGGAATACCTCTCCTGCAGGTTGTGTAGAAGAGTCTGCCAGGGAATACCTCTCCTGCAGGTTGTGAGAGTCCCAGGGAATACCTCCTGCAGGTTGTGAGAGTCCCAGGGAATACCTCTCCTGCAGGTTGTGAGAGTCCCAGGGAATACCTCTCCTGCAGGTTGTGAGAGTCCCAGGGAATACTCTCCTGCAGGTTGTGAGAGTCCCAGGAATACCTCTCCTGCAGGTTGTGAGAGTCCCAGGAATACTCTCCTGCAGGTTGTGAGAGTCCCAGGGGATACCTCTCCTGCAGGTTGTGAGAGTCCCAGGGAATACCTCTCCTGCAGGTTGTGAGAGTCCCAGGGGATACCTCTCCTGCAGGTTGTGAGAGTCCCAGGGGATACCTCTCCTGCAGGTTGTGAGAGTCCCAGGAATACCTCTCCTGCAGGTTGTGAGAGTCCCAGGGAATACCTCTCCTGCAGGTTGTGAGAGTCCCAGGGAATACCTCTCCTGCAGGTTGTGAGAGTCCCAGGGAATACCTCTCCTGCAGGTTGTGAGAGTCCCAGGGAATACCTCTCCTGCAGGTTGTGAGAGTCCCAGGGAATACCTCTCCTGCAGGTTGTGAGTCAGGAATACCTCTCCGCAGGTGTGAGAGTCCCAGGAATCCTCTCCTGCAGGTTGTGAGAGTCCCAGGGAATACCTCTCCTGCAGGTTGTGAGTAGAATCCCTCAGGGAGATACCTCTCCTGCAGGTTGTGAGATTCCCAGGGAATACCTCTCCTGCAGGTTGTGAGAGTCCCAGGGAATACCTCTCCTGCAGGTTGTGAGAGTCCCAGGGAATACCTCTCCTGGTTTTAATTAATTCTGGTGGGTGGATTTGCGGTACATAATTGGAAGAAGTTGCTAGTAAAGTTTTTGTGTATAAGGAAAGGAAGAGTATCGTTGTTGACTTCTTTTAAAGTGAATTAAATGGAAGACCTAGTTGGTCTGAGCTCGTCTGTGAGCTCGTCTGTGAACCGGTCTGAGGTTGTCTCTGAGCTCGTCTGTGAACCGGTCTGAGGTTGTCTCTGAGCTCGTCTGTGAGCCGGTCTGAGCTCGTCTGTGAGCCGGTCTGAGCTCGTCTGTGAGCCGGAAGAGAACAACTGCAGTGGGTGCGACGATGATGATCTTGTTGTCAACATACTTCTGCAGGATGCTTCTTTCAGGATGCTTCTGCAGGATGCTTCTTTCATGATGCTTCTGCAGGATGCTTCTTTCAGGATGCTTCTGCAGGATGCTTCTTTCATGATGCTTCTGCAGGATGCTTCTTTCAGGATGCTTCTGCAGGATGCTTCTTTCAGGATGCTTCTGCAGGATGCTTCTTTCAGGATGCTTCTGCAGGATGCTTCTTTCAGGATGCTTCTGCAGGATGCTTCTTTCAGGATGCTTCTGCAGGATGCTTCTTTCAGGATGCTTCTGCAGGATGCTTCTTTCAGGATGCTTCTGCAGGATGCTTCTTTCAGGATGCTTCTGCAGGATGCTTCTTTCAGGATGCTTCTGCAGGATGCTTCTTTCAGGATGCTTCTGCAGGATGCTTCTTTCAGGATGCTTCTGCAGGATGCTTCTTTCAGGATGCTTCTGCAAGATGTTTCTTTCAGGATGCTTCTGCAGGATGCTTCTTTCAGGATGCTTCTGCAGGATGCTTCTTTCAGGATGCTTCTGCAGGATGCTTCTTTCAGGATGCTTCTGCAGGATGCTTCTTTCAGGATGCTGCTGCAGGATGCTTCTTTCAGGATGCTTCTGCAGGATGCTTCTTTCAGGATGCTTCTGCAGGATGCTTCTTTCAGGATGCTTCTGTAGGATGCTTCTTTCAGGATGCTTCTGCAGGATTGATTCTCGGTTTTTTGTCGTCTAAAGACCATGGTGTTCCCAGTCAGGATCTTCACCTGGAGTTCCATGTGAAGATCCTGACGGGGAACACCATGGCTGTAACCTCTGCTGCTTGTAAAGATGGCTACTGAAGGAGAAACATTTATAGTTTACGTAGAACTCGATGAGGTTAATGAAATCCTTGTGAGGCACGAGACATTTCCTGTCGTCCCGGAGCAGAAGTGAGATACAGCAGCTGGAGGTAAGGTCAAAGGTGAGCTCACCCGATTGGTTGGGACGTTGGTTAACAACAAAACCAAATTCAAACTGGTGAGTTTCTTGTCCAGTACGACAATGTTCCTGATCCTGGAGAGGAGTTTACTGCACTACCAGACGTGTACATTATTGTTACTGCAAAGTGAATTGGAAATGGATTTCGCCAAAATTCCAGTCAGTCTGTAAGGAGCACTGTCTGTACCTGAAGTGATGGGTCTGACGGATGCTCCTGGTCTGAGGGCTGTAGGGAGACCAAATAGATTTTTTCACGTCCAGAACATTTGAGGATACTTCTTAACTTCTTGAAAAAAAAAAAAAAAAAGGTTTTAGTGAGTTGGCTGGTGTGTGTTTACCAAGTATTCTCTCTAAGCAAGAAAAAGTTTGGTCTCTAACTACAAACTTTCTCAGAATTGGTTTCCATTCTACTATAGTGTCTCTTTATCAAGTAATACTTCCTTAACATATAGTCTTTGTCTTAGAAGAAAGTGATTGGTTTTATGTGCTGAAAACATTGATATTATGGCATTAAATAAAGCCTAGCTGAATTTGGTGACTCTGAAAATGTTTTCCGAATACGACATTCAGGGGTTTAAGTTGTTCCACATTGATATAAATAATGATAAGGGAGGCGAGGTGGAGCTATGTATTCGTGAAATTTGAACTTTTGCATTAAAACAGATGTAACAGCTGGAAGAACAGGTATAGAATCTAACTGGGTAAAATATCAAGAAGTCCTGGAAAAAATGTATTTTTTTAGTGTGTTGTACTGACTATCGAACATTGAAAGCGACAAGATAAAGATTTTATTGGGGCGAAATTGATTAGGTTTCATGACACGATAATGTAGTAATTCAAGGGGATTTAAATTTTAGACATATCGATTAGAATTTTTTCACTGGGAATTATGAGTTAAATAACTTCCTGTGATAGTCCATAACTGTTCTAGTATGAGCATCTTGCTCAAACAAGATGCGATTTACACAGACAGCAAAAAAAAAAAAAAAAAAAAATCTGACACAACCATAACTCAACTAGACTTTGAAAAAGCCATTGACAAGATGTTCCAGGCCCAGACTCGTGGAATTCCGTGTTCATCAAGAATTGAAAGAACCCTCTACCACGGTCCTCTATGGAGAGGAAACCTGGGCACAAGAGTCATCATACAGTCGCTAAAAATAATGGATATAGCAAAGAGACCGATAGAGCTAACGCCCTGCATAATAAAAATCTTTGAAAAAATTCTAAAAAACAAAATCTCCAGTCACTTGGATTACCAAAAGTTGGACAATCCAGGACAGCATGAGTTTAGAGCAGGTCGCTCCTGCCTCTCACAACTTTTTCACCAATATGACATGGTCTTGGATGCACTGAAGGACAAACACAACTCAGGTGTATTATACACAAACTTTGAAAAAGCCTTCGACAAGTGCTATCATGCGTGATAAAGGAATAACTGGAAAAGTGAGCAGATGGATCTTTAACTTTCTAACCAAAAGAACACAGAGAGCAATGGTAAAGAGAGTTAAGTCAGAGGCTGCCACAGTGAAAAACTGTGTTCCACAAGGTGCAGTACTCGACCCATCCTTTTCCTCTTCCTCATATCCGACGCTGACCGAGATTTAACTATAGCACCGAGTCTGCCTTTGGAGACGATGCCAGACTCTGGATGAGTGTCATCTATTGAGGACACGGTAAATCTCCAAGCAAATATAAACCAACTTTGTCAATGGGCCACAAAAACAATATGAAGTTCAGTGATGAAAATTTTCAGTTATTCCGTTTTGGAAAACTAGAGAAAATAATATCTAAAAGTGAGTATAAAACAAAATTCTAAAAATAAAATAGAGCGAAAAATTAAAGTGGACTTTGAACTGATAATGTCAGAGGATCTCACCTTCAAGGATCACTTCACTGTCATTATCACATCTACAAGGAAAATGAGAAGATGGAAATGGAAACCCTCAAAACAAGGGATGCCATGCCAATGATGATCCTCTTTAAGTCACTTGTTCTATCTACGGTGTTCCGTGGCCTGATGGCTAAAGCTCTAGCTCCACACGGCGAGTGTCCGGTTCGATTCCCGGCGAGGGTAGGAACATTGGGCGTGTTTCTTTACACTGGTTGTCTAGGTTCCCCATCGACTCTTGTGGGTTGCATCCTGGGACAAAACTGACCTAATTTCCCGAAATGCTCAGCATAACAAGTGGCTTTCTATATAGTAGTATGTCATTGTTGTCAGCTATGGTCTGTATACCTTGTACATGTACTTGTAGAAATAAAGATAATATATTATATTATCTAAGGTGGAATACTGCTGTACATTAAAAACAGCCACATTCACGGCAGGTGAAATTGCAGATCTGGAGAATGTACAGAGAACCTTCACTGAATATATTAGTTCAGTCAAGCACCTTAATTACCGGGAATGTTTGTAGGTCAGTGATCTGTACTCTTTGGAATGCAGGTGAGACAGATACATTGCAATGTTCCTAGGAATCCACATTGACAGTAACCTTAAATTCCAAAACACACATACAACAAATTTCCAAGAAAATCTCAAAGACAGTAGGCATACTATCAAAGATACGCTACTATGTGCCTCAATCAGCTCTCCTTGCACTATATCATTCACTAATCTACCCTTATCTCACCTATGGAATTTGTGCATGGGGATCAACAACATTAAATCACCTTAGACCACTCATAACCCAGCAAAAGGCTGCAGTCAGAATGATAACAAATTCCCACTCTAGACAGCATACTCCACCAATATTCAAAAGCCTAAAACTACTCACCGTAAAGAACATTCACACTTATTCTTGTGCCTACTACATACATAGAACTCTACACTCTAATATAAACCCTCAGCTCAAAATTCTCCTCACCAACTTTAACAGGACCCATGACCATAACACAAGACACAGATCACTTTTTGATATACCCCGTGTCCATATCACCCTATGTAAAAATTCTATGCACATAAAGGGCCCCAGAATCTGGAATTCATTACCAGTAAATGCTAAAATAACCTTGTCTGAACATCAGTTTAAGACTCTTCTCAAAAACCACCTACTCACTCTAAACTAAATACTCATACTGTAAATTATTTTCAACGATGCTCACTGTTATTTTCCTATAATTTAATTTCATTTTTTACTATTACATAACCATCCTGCAAAACCCTTGTTACAATGTAATATCCTCATACTGTAATTTGAACAAATTTATTAACTGTTACAATCTAATGTTTTAACTAAAACAAACTCAATCAATCTCTCTAGTATTAAGTACATAGTCTATAATCCATTAGCTACCCTTAATGCCATGGCATGTTAGTGGCTCTCCTTGCACTACAGTTCATGACTGTAATTACAAAATCTCGATGTAAACCTGCAATGATATATACACTTGGAAATTCCTAGAGGGATTGGTCCCAAATCTGCACATAGAAATCATTCCCTACGAAAACAAAAGATTAGGCGAACAGTGCAACATATCCCTAATGAAAAGCAGAATACCGTGAGTACACTGAGAGAAAACATAAGTGTCAGGGGCCCAAAGCTGTTCAACAGCTTCCCATCATACACAAGGAGGATTATTAACAGACCCCTGGTTATCTTAAAGAGAGAACTGGACAAATACCTAAAACCCAATGCCCTTTCCGCTGGGCTGTGGTTCGTACGCTGGATTGCGTGTGGCAAGCAGTAACAGTTTGGTTGATCAAGCCCTGATCCACCTGGAGGCCTAGTCAAGAACCAGGCCACGGGGGCGTTTACCCCCGTAACAACCATCAGGTAGACTCCAGGTAGGAACATCACGGAAGAGCATGTCACAAGTAATCACAAAGTTATTACCATTACTATTACAATTAGTATTAACTGGGAGCAAAATAATAAGAATTATTCAGTAAAGGTTCCAGATATTCGTTCTTCTGAGCGAATTAAAGTGAGGTTGTCTGGTTAGGACTTTTGTCGACTAAGGACTAATAAACAAACTGTAACGAAGGAATCTGGCAGTATGACGTTATACTAATGTACAAACTGCCACAGTTAATATTTTCCAATAGGTCAAAGAGGTCAAATAAAAATGATCACAAATGGGAGACAATGGGAAAGAAGAGATGAATTTAGAGGCGCTTCAGAAGAGGAGAGTGGTCACCTTGAGGACCAATAAATTAATTTTAAACCAATTTAAAAAAAAATAAACTTAAGAAAAGCTAAATAATACTATATAATTAAAGTTTCAAGTGAATCTAAGGCAACTCCATTGTGCATTTAACAAGTTTCCACACAAGTAACAGAAAAACAGACTCACTCAAAAATATATCTGAACAGTTTAAAAAAATGATCAGGAAATGTTTTCTCTTTTTAACAGTAAGTTCCTGTTTACAAGAAGACACAAATAATATCACAGCAATTAATAATAATAGTTGGCAAGACGAAAACAAAATTAAAAGCATGATAATCAGCGGGGACTTGGTTACCAAACTTGTTGACCAGTTGAAGCAGAATAAATTCTCTGGATCACCTCCTGTGTAGATGTTGCGTCATGTTCTCACCACCTCTTGTGTAGATGTTGCGTCATGTTCTCACCACCTCTTGTGTAGATGTTGCGTCATGTTCTTACCACCTCTTGTGTAGATGTTGCTTCATGTTCTCACCACCTCTTGTGTAGATGTTGCTTCATGTTCTCACCACCTCTTGTGTAGATGTTGCGTCATGTTCTCACCACCTCTTGTGTAGATGTTGCGTCATGTTCTCACCACCTCTTGTGTAGATGTTGCTCATGTTCTCACCACCTCTTGTGTAGATGTTGTCATGTTCTCACCACCTCTTGTGTAGATGTTGCGTCATGTTCTTACCACCTCTTGTGTAGATGTTGGTCATGTTCTTACCACCTCTTGTGTAGATGTTGCGTCATGTTCTCACCACCTCTTGTGTAGATGTTGCGTCATGTTCTCACCACCTCTTGTGTAGATGTTGCGTCATGTTCTTACCACCTCTTGTGTAGATGTTGCGTCATGTTCTCACCACCTCTTGTGTAGATGTTGCGTCATGTTCTCACCACCTCTTGTGTAGATGTTGCGTCATGTTCTTACCACCTCTTGTGTAGATGTTGCGTCATGTTCTTACCACCTCTTGTGTAGATGTTGCGTCATGTTCTCACCACCTCTTGTGTAGATGTTGCGTCATGTTCTCACCACCTCTTGTGTAGATGTTGCGTCATGTTCTTACCACCTCTTGTGTAGATGTTGCGTCAAGTTCTCACCACCTCTTGTGTAGATGTTGCGTCATGTTCTCACCTCAGAAACTGCCAGGAAAATTATCCTAATAAACGCTTAAAGTTTGACTCGACAGATGGCTACAACCTACACTTAATATTATTAATTTTATCAAAATAAACATATGTAGTGCCAATGGCGGTGTCCAGTGTCAGTGTCCAGTGCCAGTGTCCAGTGCCAGTGTCAGTGTCCAGTGCAGTGTCAATGTCCAGTACCAGTGTCCAGTGCCGGTGTTCAGTGCCATTGTTCAGTGTTCGTATATGTATATATATATATATATATATATATATATATATGCAGAACAAGCCACATGGGAATGGAGATCTTTAGCTCAAGATCATTCGTACTCTTTGTGCGTCTTCAGGAGCTGTCCAGTGTTGCAAGACTACCAACAGATAGTAGGGGAAAAATTCTCTCTGAGTGAAGGCAGAAACGTAGAGCGTCAGTCATGTCACAGTGTATGGTGGGTTCCTTCCTCTCCACCTCCACCCCTACCCTCTCCCCTTAAGAAGGAGGGGAGGGAAGACCCTCAAGAGTTTACAGAAAGTTAGTAACGGAATAATAAAGAATAGTGGTAGTCATCCCAAAACCGCATTTTAATCGACATCAACTACTCTAGCGACGTATGGAATCATTTCTTCTAAGTATTAAATACACTCACATGCTCAAGTTTTATGTAACTTTAAATAATTAACGAATCAGATTTGTTGTGTCACTTTGTATCTCCGAGAATGTTCTAGAAAGTTTTGTCTACAATGATCCCTATATAAGTACGTTTATTCAAATACAGGTACACATAAATAGTTACATAAATTGTCATACATAGCAGCACCTGTGTAGGTTACCTGGATAACACAAAAATGTCAAAAAGACTTATTTCCATTTACCTACTTATTTACCTCCCCTGTTCTAAGATGGTTGATGTTTCACAATCCTAGGACCCCAGAGGCGATACGTCCCTCTGCCTGACTTCCCTAGGTTATCCTAGGGAAGTCAGCCACATACAGTGCTAGTCACGGCATTATGCCGTCCCTCCTCCACACACGTTCCAAAACACAGACACATACCATGAAAGATTATAATATATATATATTTGCACACTTACTGAGGTTTTAATACTTTACGCTTAATCACGCCCCTCAGCCGTGTAGGAAGACTCTCACACAAATTGTTGAGGGTTTGGGGAGGTATATTATTCCATGCCTCATGTAGAGCAGCCTCCAGCCGCTGGATGGAACTGATATCCTTGCCCAGTGAACTTCGTTTCATTGAAGTTTACCTGGTGTTTACCTGGAGAGAGTTCTGGGGGTCAACGCCCCCGCGGCCCGGTCTGTGACCAGGCCTCATTGTGGATCAGGGCCTGATCAACCAGGCTGTTACTTCTGGCCGCACGCAGTCCAACGTACGAACCACAGCCTGGCTGGTCAGGTATCGACTTTGGGGGCCTGTCCAGTGCCTGCTTGAAGACAGCCAGCGGTCTATTGGTAATCCCCTTATGTATGCTGGGAGGCAGTTGAACAGTCTTGGGCCCCTGATACTTATTGTGCTGTCTCTCAACGTGCAAGTGGCTCCCCTGCTTTTCATTGGGGTAGATGGTGCATCGTCTGTCGTGTCTTTTGCTTTCGTAGGGAGTGACTCTCGTGTGCAAGTTTGGTACTAATCCCTCTAGGATTTTCCAAGTGTATATAATAATGTATCTCTCCCGCCTGCGTTCTAGGGAGTACAGGTTTAGGAACTTCAAGCGTTCCCAGTAATTAAGGTGGTTTATTGCAGTTATGCGGGCTGTGAAGGTTCAATGCACATTTTCTAGGTCAGCAATTTCACCTGCCTTGAAAGGTACTGTTAGTGTGCAGCAATATTCCAGCCTAGATAGAACAAGCGACCTAAAGAGTGTCATCATGGGCTTGGCATCCCTGGTTTTGAAGGTTCTCATTATCCATCCTGTCATTTTTCTAGAAGATGCGATTGCTACAGTGTTATGGTCCTTTAAGGGAAGATCCTCTGACATGATCACTCCCAGGTCTTTGACATTAGTTTTTTGGCTCTATTGTGTGGTTGAAATTTGTTTTATAGTCCGATGAAATTTTAATTTCGTCACGTTTTCCAGTTCGGAGTAATTGAAATTTCTAATCATTGAACTTCATATCGTTTTCTGCAGCCCATTTAAAGATTTGGTTGATGTCTGCTTGGAGTCTTGAATTTGGTGCAGAGATTTAAAAGCTCGTGTGTGTGCGAGTTTTCATCTGAGCTGCCTCATGGTGTTATCTCTGCTACCACATTATTTGCAATATTCCTCCATTTTAGGTGCCTTAGGTTGAAGTCCCCTAGGAGCAAGATGTTGGGGGCAGGAACTGGAAGGTTTTCCAGACAGTGGTCAATTTTCAGAAGCTGTTCCTGGAATTGTTGGGACGTTGCATCTGGGGGCTTGTATACAACCACGATGACCAGGTTTTGATTCTCGATCTTTACTGCTAAAACTTCAACTACATCATTTGAGGCATTTGGTAGTTTTGAGGATATAAGTGACTGTGATGTACAGGCCAACCCCCTCCTTTTGTCTGTTCACTCTGTCACATCTGTATAGGTTGTAACCCGGGATCCATATTTCATTGTCCAAGTGATCCTTTATGTGGGTCGCTGTGAAAGCCGCAAACATAGCATTTGACTCTGTAAGCAGTCCACGGATGTAAGGTATTTTGTTGTTCGTCGCTGGCTTTAGACCCTGTATATTTGCACACATGGTTGTATGGGGGGAAGTCTTTTTTTCCTGGCACTAATATCTGTTGTTCTGGAGTGGAGGCCATTGACTGTGGTTCCACTCCAGAAATGATTGCAGTTGGTGTACGATTTCTGTCATTTCCTGCCAACTTTTTTTCCTTCCTTGCACTAAAAAACCTCTCTCTCTGGAGTGGCTGTAGCTACCCAGGTTTTCCCATGGTCTGGATGTTATGTGTCGTCTTGTACCCTTTAGGTGGTGTGACTGGCAATATAGGTTATAGCACTGTCTTTCCTGAATTGAAGAGTGGCACATTTCAGGGTGGAAAAGCTTTCAGGAAGGGAGGTTCCATTTTCCTGTTGTCATATGGGCACGGCATTTTCTGGGGTGGTCAAAGTTGCGTCCCATCTGTTTTCCCAGATATTCCATGCCTGCAGATACCAAGTGCATAATATTTGCATAGGCCTGGTTTCTGTTTGCCTTGTTTTTTTGTGACTGTATTCCCTACTGGTGCGTGTTTTCTTGTCTCATTTCTATCTTCAGCACTTGTGCTAACAATGGAGCCTTCATCAGTTATTTCCCCTTGTTTACTATCTACCGTGATATTGCTAGTTTGTAACATTGGTTTTTGTAAGTCCTTGTCTACACCTGTTTCCCCACTCGAGCTCCTGTTCCCCTTCAGGAGCTCTCACTCAACCGACACCTCCCTAATTAATCTGATGGATTACATAAGAACTGAAATGTTGATAGGGAACCTCATAGGAATGGTAACCTTAGACTTGCAAAAGGCCTTCGATACTATCAACCACAATGTATTATGTAAGAAACTTCAAGCTATCGGCATAGGTTCCATAGACTGGTTTAAGTCCTATCTTAGCAATAGGAAACAAATTGTCAAAATCAACAAAACAGAATCAGAACCACTGCCGATAGCACGTGGATTTCCCCATGGTAGTATTCTGGGTCCTTTATTATTCCTGTGTTATGTAAATGACATGCCCATAAGTGTCAAGTGCAAACTCCTACTGTATGCGGATGACAGTGCTCTGTTAGTGTCAGGTAAAGACCCACAAGATATAGCTAATGTATTAACACTGGAACTGGAGTCCTGCAGCAAATGGTTAGTAGACAACAAACTATCGTTACACCTCGGGAAAACAGAAGCCATACTCTTTGGCACGAAATATAAACTGAGAAGGGTAAATCATTTTAATGTCCGGTGTAATGGAGAATCCATCACTTCAGTTTCCTCAGTAAAATATCTGGGAATCCCCTTTGACCCATGCATGTCAGGAGAATTGATAGAGAACAGTGTAGTAAAGAAAGCGAATGCCAGACTGAAGTTCCTCTACAGACAAGCACAGTGTCTACCCACTGAGGCTCGCAGGACCCTGTGTCTAGCCCTTATACAAATACAAATACAATTTTATTTCTTTGCTCGTGTACATGGGTTATACATTACAATCATAAATTGAGGTGCAAGGAGAGCCTCTGGCATGCTTTGGCATTAGGGGCAGCTTAATCTAATGGCTTATAGACTATGAACATAATATTGGAGTAATTGAGTGAGTTTGAATTGGTAGATCGTTCAAATTATGATATGATGATAATACATTGTTCATTACAAAATGATGATAGACATTGTAACTAGTGTTTAGTAGGATGGAACATAATAGTAAAAATTAAATGATCTTAATGAAAATAACATTGAGCATTTTGAGTTTAATTTACAGTTTGAGTATTTAGTTTAGGGTGAGTAGGTGGTAACATAATTGTAAAAATTCAAATTATTTTATAGGAAAATAACTTTGAGCATTTTTGAAGGCAATTTACAGTATGAGTATTTAGTTTAGTTTGAGTAGGTGGTTTTTGAGAAGAGTCTTAAATTGATTTTCAGACAAGGTTATTTTAGCATTTCCTGGTAATGAGTTCCAGATTCTGATTCCCTTTATGTGCATAGAATTCTTACATAGGTTGCTATGGACACGGGGTACATAAAAAAGTGATCTGTATCTTGTGTTATGGTCATGGGTCCTATTAAAGTTGGTGAGGAGAATTTTGAGCGGAGAGTTTATATTAGAATGTAGAGTTCTATGTATGTAGTAGGCACAAGAATAAGTGTGAATGTTTTTTATGGTGAGTAGTTTTAGGCTTTTGAATATTGGTGGAGTATGCTGTCTAGAGTGGGAATTTGTTATCATTCGACTGCAGCCTTTTGCTGGGTTATGAGTGGTCTAAGGTGATTTAATGTTGTAATAATAATAATAATATTTTTATTTGGACATGATACAAAGAATTACATTTGGTTATTGAGATTACATGAGGTGTACATGCCAAAAGCCCCTAGTATGCAGGGCATTTTGGGCAGACTTAAAATTAACTTAAAACTAAATTGTAAGAATTTTTGTAGATAGTATACAATGAGTAAAGATGAGTATTTAAGCTATAAAATTTGAACATAGTTTTGTACTTTTGTCTTCATTATAAAATTAATTGAATCAGATTAAACAAA
>WNWK01025272.1:0-28737 GCA_009830355.1 Cherax destructor | reverse complement strand
CACATCTTCCTGCAGCCCATTAACCTCTGTTTCTATTGAAGCAAATAAAGGAACAATTAGAACATTCATCGTTGATGACATCAATCACTAAAGATGCAACAGAACATCCATCGTTGATGCATATCAATCACTAAAGATGCAACAACAGAACATCCATCGTTGATGATATCAATCACTAAAGATGCAACAGGAACATCCATCGTTACGACATCAATCACTAAAGATGCAACAACAGAACATCCAGTGTGTATTGGTGATAGTTTAGCATAGTGTGTATTGGTGATAGTTTAGCATAGTGTGTATTGGTGATAGTTTAGCATAGTGTGTATTGGTGATAGTTTAGCATAGTGTGTATTGGTGATAGTTTAGCATAGTGTGTATTGGTGATAGTTTAGCATAGTGTGTATTGGTGATAGTTTAGCATAGTGTGTATTGGTGATAGTTTAGCATAGTGTGTATTGGTGATAGTTTAGCATAGTGTGTATTGGTGATAGTTTAGCATAGTGTGTATTGGTGATAGTTTAGCATAGTGTGTATTGGTGATAGTTTAGCATAGTGTGTATTGGTGATAGTTTAGCATAGTGTGTATTGGTGATAGTTTAGCATAGTGTGTATTGGTGATAGTTTCATCAAGTTATTGTTTTGTATATTTACTAACTTCACAAACACATCTTCCTGCAGCTCCATTAAGCTCTGTTTCTATTGATGCAACATGCGAGGTAAAAGATGCAACAACAGGACATCATCGTTGATGACATCAATCACTAAAGATGCAACAACAGGACATCCATCGTTGATGACATCAATCACTAAAGATGCAACAACAGGACATCCATCGTTGATGACATCAATCACTAAAGATGCAACAACAGGACATCCATCGTTGATGACATCAATCACTAAAGATGCAACAACAGGTCATCCATCGTTGATGACATCAATCACTAAAGATGCAACAACAGGACATCCATCGTTGATGACATCAATCACTAAAGGATTCACAAGAAATTGAAAATATGGTTTTAACTTTTTTAGTTTCTCAAACCTGTTCCTAAAACCATTATAAAGTGTTTCTAAGTTTCCTTCGTATTGTTTCACTTTACTCTCTTTAATTTCAATATCAGAAAAAGTAGTTACTCGTAATTTAAGATTGGGAAAGTAATCAGATTTCTTTGTTGCTAAATTTCTTAGAGAAAGTTTTATTTTATTCTGAAAAGTGAAAACTGATTGGGCAAGTTCTGTAATTACTTTGTTCTTTCCTTGAAGTGCCAGATTTAAATCTTGGATGTGATGCAACTAGGCCAGTATTTTGATCCACCACAGCTGGTGATCCGTCTGTTGCAACACTAACAAGTTTATGTAATGGTAGTTGAACATTTAATAAAGTTTTGTTAAGTAAATTTTTGATGTTAATATTTTTTGTGGTTTTCTTTAAACTTATCAGGTCTAAGAATTCTTCTTTTACATTTCCATCGTTTGTAACATAGCGAACAAATATAGCCAACTGAGGGATGTGTTGAATGTCTGTGATTTCATCCAGTGCTGTGCTGACAGCAACACAGCTGTCAGATCACTCTGCAGTGAACATACGATTATAAAACTAATTACATAAATGTGTTTCTCAGTAGTGCTGCGGGAGATAGGAATTTGTTCTATTAAACTATCAATCTCTGTCAATCTCTGATTGATAGATCTATCTACTTTATGTACCAATCTCTGATTGATATATCTATCTACTTTATCTACCAATCTCTGATTGATAGACCTATCTACTTTATCTACCGATCTCTGATTGATAGATCTATCTACTTTATCTATCAATTTCTGATTGATAGATAAAGTACTGCTAAACTATGAATTCCTGACGGGTTGATAAAGTCCTGGTAGACTTAATAAATCTCTGATAGGTTGATAAAGTCCTGGTAGACTTAATAAATCTCTGATAGGTTGATAAAGTCCTGGTAGACTTAATAAATCTCTGAAAGGGTTGATAAAGTCCTGGTAGACTTTATAAATCTCTGATAGGTTGATAAAGTCCTGGTAGACTTTATAAATCTCTGATAGGTTGATAAAGTCCTGGTAGACTTTATAAATCTCTGATAGGTTGATAAAGTCCTGGTAGACTTAATAAATCTCTGATAGGTTGATAAAGTCCTGGTAGACTTTATAAATCTCTGATAGGTTGATAAAGTCCTGGTAGACTTTATAAATCTCTGATAGGTTGATAAAGTCCTGGTAGACTTTATAAATCTCTGATAGATTGATAAAGTCCTTATTCACACATATTATAAATTAGACACATATGCAACACTTGGGTGTCTTTATTGTGGAAACGTTTCGCCACACAGTGGCTTCATCAGTCCAATACAAAGTAGAAAGGTGTAAGGAGAGGAGGAGTTTGAGGTAATCAGTCCCTCGGCCTGGAGTTGATGTGTTCAGTCCATCAATCTTGTAGAAAGTACAGCACATGGCCGTAGAGGTTGCTTATATACTGTAGTCAGGTGAGACGAAGCAGCAGGAGGCGGAGTCACAGTGGCACCAACCACTAGTCGAAGTAGGTCTTCGTCCACAGGTTGGACAAGTTGGACACAGCAACATCTTGGGATCTTGATACAAACGAATTCTTCAACACTTGTCCAACCTTTGGACACTCAGGTGACCTGCTGTTGTAGCAAGGAACACTCAGGTGACCTGCTGTTGTAGCAAGGAACACTTAAGTGACCTGCTGCTGTAGCAAGGAACACTCAGGTGACCTGCTGTTGTAGCAAGGAACACTCAGGTGACCTGCTGCTGTAGCAAGGAACACTCAAGTGACCTGCTGTTGTAGCAAGGAACACTCAGTGACCTGCTGCTGTAGCAAGGAACACTCAGGTGACCTGCTGTTGTAGCAAGGAACACTCAGGTGACCTGCTGTTGTAGCAAGGAACACTCAGGTGACCTGCTGCTGTAGCAAGGAACACTCAAGTGACCTGCTGTTGTAGCAAGGAACACTCAAGTGACCTGCTGCTGTAGCAAGGAACACTCAGGTGACCTGCTGCTGTAGCAAGGAACACTCAGGTGACCTGCTGTTGTAGCAAGGAACACTCAGGTGACCTGCTGCTGTAGTAAGGAACACAAATGTGAGAGATAAGAAGTTGTCTCGCCTGAGTGTTGTCCCTGCTTACCTAGGTACCTATTGTCCAGCCTCTGTTCACCTGAGTAACTATGGACTGGCCTCTGTTCACCTGAGTAACTATGGACCGGGCTCTATTCACCTGAATACCTCTTGTCCAGCCTCTGTTTAAATGAGTATCTGTTGTCCAGGTTCCATTCACCTGAGTACCTATTGTCCAGCCTCTGTTCACCTGAGTACTTAGTGTTCAGCCTCTGTTCACCTGAGTACCTATTGTCTAGCCTCTGTTCATCTGAGTACCTATGGACCAGCCTCTTTTCACCTGAGTACCTATTGTCCAGCCTCTGTTCATCTGAGTACCTATGGACCAGCCTCTTTTCACCTGAGTACCTATTGTCCAGCCTCTGTTTACCTGAGTACCTAGTATTCAGCCTCTGTTCACCTGAGTACTTAGTGTTCAGCCTCTGTTCACCTGAGTGCTTAGTGACCAGTCTCTGTTCACCTGAGTAACTATGGACCGGGTTCTGTTCACCTGAATACCTCTTGTCCAGCCTCCGTTCACTGAGTACCTATCATGACTTGGTTTATTTACTAGAGTTGTGTATTAAATGTTGTTGTTTATCAGTCAGTAGAGACTATGGTCTCGCCGGGTTGTGTTGCCTCCCATCATATACCTTTATTATTAAGAGGCTGGAATGTTTCAAGGCTTTACTACCTTGTCACCTCCCACTCACCAAACCCACCCAGCAACACCACCACCCCACTCACCAAGCCCATCCACCAACACCACCACCCCACTCACCAAGCCCATCCACCAACACCACCACCCCACTCACCAAGCCCATCCACGCAACACCACCACCCCACTCACCAAGCCCATCCACCAACACCACCACCCCACTCACCAAGCCCACCCAGCAACACCACCACACCAACCACCAAGCCCACCCAGCAACACCACCACCCCACTCACCAAGCCCACCCAGCAACACCACCACCCCACTCACCAAGCCCATCCACCAACACCACCACCCCACTCACCAAGCCCATCCACCAACACCACCACCCCACTCACCAAGCCCATCCACCAACACCACCACCCCACTCACCAAGCCCATCCACCAACACCACCACCCCACTCACCAAGCCCACCCAGCAACACCACCACACCAACCACCAAGCCCACCCAGCAACACCACCACCCCACTCACCAAGCCCACCCAGCAACACCACCACCCCACTCACACACCAACCCACTCCAGCCCAACACCACCACCCCACTCACCAAGCCATCCATCAACACCACCACCCCACTCACCAAGCCATCCACCAACACCACCACCCCACTCACCAAGCCCATCCACCAAACCACCACCCCACTCAAAGCCCACCAGCAACACCACCACCCCACTCACCAAGCCCACCCAGCAACACCCCACTCACCAGCCACCGAACACCAACCCACTACCAGCCCCAACACCACCACCCCACTCACCAAGCCATCCACAACACCACCACCCCACTCACCAAGCCCATCCACCAACACCACCACCCCACTCACCACCACAGCCCACCACCAAGCTCACCACCACCCCACTCCCACCATCCACCACACCACCCACCCAGCCCATCCACCAACACCACCACCCCACTCACCAAGCCCACCCAGCAACACCACCCCATCACCAAGCCCACCAGCAACAGCCACCCACCACCAAGCCCACCAGCAACACCACCACCCACTCACCAAGCCCACCCCAGCTACCAACACCAACACCACCACCCACTCACCAAGCCCACCAGACACCACCCCACTCACCAAGCCACCAGCAACACCACCACCCCACTCACCAAGCCCACCCAACACACCCACTCCAACCTCACAACCCACCACCCCACTCACCAAGCCCATCCATACACACCACCCCACCAAGCCTCCCACAAACCACCAACCCCGCTCAAGCCATCCACCAACACCACCACCCCATCACCATCCCCCAACCCCCACTCACCAAGCCCATCCACCAACACCACCACCACTCCAAGCCATCACCAACACCACCACCCCACTCACCAAGCCCATCCACCAACACCACCACCCTACTCACCAAGCCCATCCACCAACACCACTACCCACTCACCAAGCCCATCCACCAAACCACCACCCCACTCACCAAGCCCATCCACCAACACCACCACCCCACTCACAAGCCCATACCAACTACCACCACCACCCACTCACCAAGCCCATCCACCAACACCACCTCACCAAACCCATCACCAACACCACCACCCCACTCACCAACCATCCACAACACCACCACCCACTCACAAGCCCATCCACCAACACCACCACCCCACTCACCAAGCCCATCCACCAACACCACCACCCCACTCACCAAGCCCATCCATCAACACCACCACCCCACTCACCAAGCCCATCCATCAACACCACCACCCACTCACCAAGCCCATCACAACACCACCACCCCACTCACCAACCCATCCACAACACCACCACCCCACTCACCAAGCCCATCAGCAACACCACCACCCCACTCACCAAGCCCCAACTACCACCACCCCACTCACCAA
The DNA here is from genome assembly GCA_009830355.1 of Cherax destructor. NCBI lineage: Eukaryota > Metazoa > Arthropoda > Malacostraca > Decapoda > Parastacidae > Cherax > Cherax destructor. The sequence continues at coordinate 23,030 of WNWK01025272.1, read as the reverse complement.
GCCCATCCATCAACACCACCACCCCACTCACCAAACCCATCCAGCAACACCACCACCCCACTCACCAAGCCCACCCATCAACACCACCACCCCACTCACCAAGCCCACCCATCAACACCACCACCCCACTCACCAAGCCCACCCATCAACACCACCACCCCACTCACCAAGCCCATCCACAACACCACCACCCCACTCCAAGCCCACCCATCAACACCACCACCCACTCACCAAGCCCATCCATCAACACCACCACCCCACTCACCAAACCCACCACCAACCCCACCACCCCACTCACAGCCCACCATCAACACCACCACCCCACTCACCAAGCCCATCCACCAACCCCCATCAACACCACCACTCACTCAAGCCCACCCATCAACACCACCACCCCACTCACAAGCCCACCCATCAACACCACCACCCGCTCACCAAGCTCACCCATCAACACCACCACCCCACTCACCAAGCCCACCCATCAACACCACCACACTACTCTAGCAAAAAAATAAGAACCAGCTCAGTGTTTACAGAAAGCCATGTATCAATAATTCAAGAAATCACTCCACATAAGTTATGAAAAGAACTGTGTCTAGTCTACTCCTAAGATATTCAGGTATTTCCTGGCCAGGCCGCTTATAGCAAGAAGTTACCAGTATAAAGCAACAGGTCAGGTCAGCGGAGCATCAGCAACAGGTCAGGTCAGAGGCGCATCCTGACTACTACATCAAGAAGGTTTGTATTAAGTCAAGCAAAAAACTATTATAAAACAACTCCAGCGACTAACAAAGAAAATTTGTTTTCCATAATATCATTCAGGAAAAAAGCAAATATTTAGGTATAATAATCTACTGTCATAATAAACTAAACAATTGTTTCTAAAAAAAAGACAGAGGAATGTAAGAAGTCTTGGTCCAGACAGTGACCTTGACACAGTGAAGACCTGGCGTCAGTGACCACGTAGGACGCTGCAACACAAGACACCTCTGAAATACGGACAGGTGAGCTCTGCTTTGTTCCAGTATCTCAAAAATATAGAAAATAAAACTATGTAACTAGAAACAAAGTAACTCTATCACTCTATTCCTACTTTTTATTTGTTATCTTTTCTTAATACTTATTGTAACATAATGTTTAGAATATGTTAAGATCAGGTTCTTTATAACTGATCTATGATTTTGTTCAGTGTCTGATGATAAACTAGAAGTGAATAATTGATGTTACAATAAATAATTAAATAAAATAAATAAATAAATAAATTAATGTATATATTTTATTTTATTTATCATCATTTTTTTGACAATTTTTTGTAGTCTGCTGTACAGTCCATCACACTCTAGGCTATACAAATATTTCACTTGATTTTTCAAAATCCTCTCGCTATTATTTGTTGCTAAACATGTCCCAATATGTCCCCCACATGTCCCCACATGTCCCCACATGTCCCAACATCAAATAACATCAGTCATTCCAGGAAATCATATCATTCTGCGTTGTTTAATTCAGGTTTCCTGTGAGGAACAATACCACTGCCTCCCAACTCTATTTTGTCCAGCACAGAGAATTTTCTACTGGTCATTATTTCATTAACAGTTGGTGTCAAGGTGTGCTTGGTGCCAGTCCTACTTCTTGTAATGTATTAGTCGTTGTATTCAAGGTTTGTGAGGTTTCTGTTCATCAAGTAGTGTTTTTCTGCGGACGACAGAGGACACAGCCATGGAATGATAATGTCACCCTCCACTATGTTAGCTCATATATATCGTTATCCTTAATTTACTAGAGGGAGCATCTGCACTGATTGTATCTGGGACGTAACAAAGAGACAAAAGTCTTTCCCACCAGAAGGGAATTAAAATAAAAAGTGGCTGAAAGGATAGTCTGGTGGAGACACCACCATCACGCAGACGTATAATTCCTGCTTACTTGATTCATCTTATACGTTCTAAACGAACCGCTACCTAAAGTCTTTTACCAACAGTCCTGCCAGTCCTCTATTTCCAGCAGAAACCTTCCAGAGGTCTTCTACCATTAGTCTTCTGGTAACAATCCTTCCAGTAGTATTCTTCCAATAGCGTCCAGTCTTACACACTTGAATACTACCAACAGAATCCTAAGAAAAGAATCCTGTCAATAAGTCTTCTATCAGATATTTACCAAACAGGTTACATACAGTGTTATTAACTGTGGTGTAGCAGACAGACTTTATACACATCACAACACAACGATGGTGGTGAACAAACACATAACACCAGAGAGGAACTTTCACCTGTGAAACAAACTTCTTCATTCAATAGTTCCTTTCTACATTAGTGTCTTTTTCATTACTTACTGACTTTGTGCAATATGTCTCTGCAACATAGTGCATCACAACATTAAGTGTGCAATATATGTTAACATTCATACATCACAGTACATAACAACAGTATGGGAGACATTAACACACAGTGGTACTGGCCAGGTTGTGGCAGCCACCACCAACACAGTGGTACTGGCCAGGTTGTGGCAGCCACCACCAACACAGTGGTACTGGCCAGGTTGTGGCAGCCACCACCAACACAGTGGTAATGGCCAGGTTGTGGCAGCCACCACCAACACAGTGGTACTGGCCAGGTTGTGGCAGCCACCACCAACACAGTGGTACTGGCCAGATTGTGGCAACCACACCCAACACAGTGGTACTGGCCAGGTTGTGGCAGCTACCACCAATACAGTGGTACTGGCCAGGTTGTGGCAGCCACCACCAACACAGTGGTACTGGCCAGGTTGTGGCAGCAACCACCAACACAGTGGTACTGGCCAGGTTGTGGCAGCCACCACCAACACAGTGGTACTGGCCAGGTTGTGGCAGCAACCACCAACACAGTGGTACTGGCCAGGTTGTGGCAGCAACCACCAACACAGTGGTACTGGCCAGGTTGTGGCAGCCACCACCAACACAGTGGTACTGGCCAGGTTGTGGCAGCAACCACCAACACAGTGGTACTGGCCAGGTTGTGGCAGCCACCACCAACACAGTGGTACTGGCCAGGTTGTGGCAGCAACCACCAACACAGTGGTACTGGCCAGGTTGTGGCAGCCACCACCAACACAGTGGTACTGGCCAGGTTGTGGCAGCAACCAACAAAAGTCTTATTGTCAAGAGATCGAATCATCAAAGTTGACAGTTTTATTTTCATCCCCGAAAGTTTCTATTTTGTATCTGTGATGGTGAATGTTTTTTTTCATGTTATTAATGAAGAGGTGAGAGAAGTGTATATGTGAAAACTGACTTATTTAATAATTAATTCTCCTTAAGCAAAGACTTTATTAAGATGATTTATAAGAATATCACTTCTTCACCTATTTAGATATTTTCCCAAAATATTTCATCAAAATATTGTAACCCTCATTCCAGTTTCATAAGAAAATTGAAATTATATAATAAAGAATTTTCTTATTTTTCTTACTCTATACAGTATTGTTTAATTTAAACAATGGTGTGGGAGACGTAGATAGGCTTATGAGAAAGTGCACACATGTATGTTTATATGTGTGTTCGTAGATGAAATTGAAAAGTATACATCAGAAAAAACGTGTTATGGTCTACATGATGATTCACAATAAAGAAGAGCACAGTTCCGTGGTACAGCTGTCAGCCTGGCTGACTCTGCTGTCAGCCTGGCTGACTCTGCTGTCAGCCTGGCTGACTCTGCTTTCATCCTGGCTGACTATTGTCAACCTAACTAATTCTGCTGTCAACAGAGTCAGCCAGTCAGTATAAAAGAAATGAGTCAATAAAAGGGTTAAAAATTGCAAATTTAGAATGGATTAAGACTGCAGTGAGACGCAGTTGTAATAAAGTACTGGAATAGTTAATGATTTTGTTCACAATGTTTTTAAAAGAAGAAAAGTGAAAACACTTTAAAGAATGTAATAATTATAATGGAATAAGATTGTAAACCATACCAGGTAAAGTGTATGTCAGAATTATGATTGTTGAAGTGATGGAAAAGACAAAATATGAATAACAAAGAAAAGTGTTATTCAGAAAGTGAAGGTAATCTGAGGATCAAGTGTAAACACTGAAATACATAAGTGAACAACACTTATATAAAGGAAAGCAGCACTTAGGTGCACTTATAGGTGTGGAAAAGATATGTGAGAGATGTTAGTAGAGTTACAAATGTATTTAATCTTAGGAAATGTTTTGGTAACTATAGTGTTGAATTAAGTTATAATATGCAAGAAAGACGGTAAAGATTTACCCAAAAAACTGGGTCTCTGATAATGTTGTGTGATGTCACCTGTGGTCTTAAAGACGTGTGATGTCACTGTACTTTGATCAGAAGACAATATATACAAAGCAAGCCATCATGTAGACCAGGTGTCACTGTAAACATAGCTTTATTAACATACTATGTTAAAACTCTGTACACACACACACACACACACATATACATATATATATATATATATATATATATATATATATATATATATATATATATATATATATATATATATATATATATATATATATATATATATATATATATATATATATATATATATATATATATATATATATATATATATATATATATATATATATATATATATATATATATATATATATAATAATGCATATTAATTGGTTCATGTACGTATACATGCATGCATTTGCCATTGATTCCATCTGCGACCTTCAGATACATTTACGACACACCAGAAATAGAGATTATTAGATATTTTTTACAGTTTTCATGGAGAAGATTTAGAGATTCTCATTTGGCACTCATCCATACACAATATGTGACACTCATAAACAATATGTGACACTCATAAACAATATGTGACACTCATAAACAAAATGTGACACTCATACACAATATGTGACACTCATACACATTACACTCATTCTTACAAAATAACATGTACACATGACAACCATACACAATAACATGTACACATGACAACCATACACAATAACGTGTACACATGACAACCATACACAATAACATGTAACATGACAACCATACACAATAACATGTACACATGACAACCATACACAATAACATGTACACATGACAACCATACACTATAACATGTACACATGACAACCATACACAATACCATGTACACATGACAACCACACACAATAACATGTACACATGACAACCATACACTATAACATGTACACATGACAACCATACACAATACCATGTACACATGACAACCATATACAATAACATGTACACATGACAACCATACGCAGTAACATTAACACATGACAACCATACACAATAACATGTACACATGTCAACCATACACTATAACATGTACACATGACAACCATACACAATATCATGTACACATGACAACCATACATAATAACATGTACACATGACAACCATACACAATAACATGTACACATGGCAACCATACACTATAACATGTACACATGACAACCATATAGTATAACATGTATACATGACAACCATACACAATAACATGTACACATGACAACCATACACAATAACATGTACACATGACAACCATACACTATAACATGTACACATACCTACCATACACAATAACATGTCCACATGACAACCATACACTATAACATGTACACATGACAACTATACACAATAACATGTACATATGACAACCATACACAATAACATGTGCACATGACAACCATACAGCATAACATGTACACATGCCAACTATACACAATAACATGTACACATAACAACCATACAATATAACATGTACACATGACAACCATACACAATAACATGTACACATTACAACCATACACAATAATATGTACACATGACAACTATACACAATAACGTGTATACATGACAACCATACACTATAACATGTACACATGACAACAATACACAATAACATGTACACATGATACCCATACACAATACACATAAGCATTACATTCATTCATACACAATAACATGTACACGTGACAACCATACACAATAACATGTACACATGACAACCATACACAATACACGTAAGCATTACATTCATTCATACATAAGAATATATACATATGACACAGTCCTTCACTAGTGTAACAAACGTGTCCCGTCTTTATATATTTATATGTTTCACGAAGAATGTCGTCAAAATACCGTAAAACAGCGTATAAATGTATGTGAAAATACTTATATATGTGTATGTTTGTGCGCTTGTTAGCCTTTCAGTGTTAAATGAAAAAGACCTATAAATAAACAGAAATGAAAACAGTGTAATATTTAATACAGCGATGATGGAGATGGAATAGTTCTTCAACACATGGACATTCATCAACATAAAATAAACACTCACAAATACTTTTAAATTGCTAAATAAACAAAAAAAGTCGTACTAAGTATAAATTCATAGTGTAACATAAAAGGAATTCCAAAATTTTAATTAATTAGCCTCCCTGTGGGTGAGTGGTGGAGCTTGTCTGTCTAGCTGGTGTACGGTCGTGGCTGTCTTGGTGGGTGAATTACTGACGCAGTTTTCTGTGTGTCACTTCAGTATTCCACCCACCTGGACAGTCTCATCCGTAGAAGACATTTCACGCATTATGATCTGAAGTGTCCACCCAAGCTAATGTCCACCCACCTGGAAGTGGGGCATCACGAACAGTCCTGACATAACTTGGGAAGGTTTGAGCACCTGAGTGGGGGCAAGCGAGGATGGATCCACACTGAGGTGACACGAAGTGGACTCCTGAGAGACTACTGAGTCGCGGAGGGAAGGGGCACCGCCGACCTTGAGGTAAGTGGGGGAAGGGAAGACATCCGGGAGCGAACAGATGGATTCCTGGATACATGAACTTGGGGAAGGTTGTTGTTGAGGCTGACCTTGGGACGTGGGGAAGGGGAGACATCCGGGAGCGAACGGATGGATTCCTGGATACACGTCAGCTAGGTCTGTTTCATTTACTTGTAGAAATATGAGATTATTATTATTATTATTATTATTATTATTATTATTATTATTATTATTATTATTATTATTATTATTATTATTATTATATAATTATAAAATAAATAATTTATGTTTACAGAGCAGTATTTTGAGCAACACGTAGCCTACCTGGAGAGGGTTTCGGGGGTCAACGCCCCCACGGTTCGGTCTGAGACCAGGCCTATACATGAAGCTTTGCTCTCTATATAGCATTCTTTGTTCAGACATAAATGACATTACACATCCTTGTATGAAACCCATAGTGACATCACACATCCTTATGTAAGACTCATTGACATCACACATCGTTGTCTAAGACTCAGTGACATCACACATCGTTGTCTAAGACTCAGTGACATCACACATCGTTGTCTAAGTATATCAGAAGAGTCAGTCTTTAGTTATGGAACTGATACCAACGATTCCAAGTGTCTTAACTATTTTACTATAGTGACAAGTTTGCCTGTACCTAGTCTAGACTTAATGGGTAATATCCTGTCCGTAAGATACATCATCCATTACGTATTGATGCCGTTCAGAAGAGGAAGACTCAATTATATTTAAGGTTAAAGCACTTAAAGGTTTCCCTTCAGGAACTGCTCACAGAGTAAGTGAGGAGTGGACCGTAAAGACGACCCACTGGCCTCCAGGTGGCCGGGTAAGGCCACATTGTGGCCTTATATCTCATAGCATATATCAAAACTATTGTGAGTTGATTGTGTGTGAGTAATTACACGCAAATAACAGCAGCCTGAATGACAATAAAAATAGAATAAAATACAAGTTAAAAGTATTCTAGGGAGACTTGACCTGGTGACCCAACACACTTTACCTCCCGATGATCCAACTTGACCTGGTGATCCAACACACTTTACCTCCCGATGATCCAACTTGGCCACCAAGCTTCCTATGTTCTTTTATACCGTTCTGTTTTCTTGGAAGGAAGGGTTGTTATATTATGTTTTGCTATATTATGTTATGGTTTATTATGTCATTGTTGCATGCAAAGAGTACGTACCCTTTATTCGGAGCATGTTAAACACACCCACATAGGCTCCCCTCCAACCAGCGAACCATCGTTAAGGGTTTGAGATGTGGCCCCATCATTAAATCAACGACTCGGTTCAGCCAATCATAATGCGAGTTTGACAATGGCAAAGGTGATGTGGTTACCACTCGCAAATTTGTCATTGGCATTCCTGCATTGAGCTGGTTGTGGTACGGTTGTCTCTGTCTATTGGCTGCTGTTTTACCTTGACGACCGTGTAGTGCACTATTATTACTCTCTCTGTACATTGTGTACATACTTGTACAAAGCCTTATCTAATACTTGGTGAAGGAAAAGACAAAAGTCTGATATAATCATAATTGCTTGGTGAAGGAAATACAAATTGAAAGCATTTTCTACTGTGTTTTTTTGTTCCAAGCTCCCTTTTACACTCAGATTAACAGGCCATTGAACCTGAGGTTGTAATAGTCATATTTTTATTATATAATATTATGTTAATAAGCTATTAACATAACATGGAATAAATGCTATACAATACCGACACGATGAAAAAGCAGACACACATGCAATACAGTGCGATTCTTTATAGACAACGTTTCGCCCACACAGTGGGATTTAACAAGTCACACGCAGATGTACCTGAGTACGTGAGTATATATAGGGAGCATAGTGGCGTGAAGGGTCACGTGGAGAATGTTGATTTCTGAGAAGAGGTTGAATTTGAGAAGGACCTGCCCAGCATGGGCCAGTAGGTTTGTTGGTGTTTAGGACAACGTTGAAGAAGTTTTCTGGCAGGAGGTTCAGTTATGTTGTAAAAACTTCGTTTTAAAGTCTAGCGAACACAGACCAACCAGCAGGATCTTCTCCACTTCTACTCTCACTCTTCTCCACTTCTACTCTCACTCTTCTCCACTTCTACTCTCACTCTTCTCCACTTCTACTCTCACTCTTCTCCACTTCTACTCTCACTCTTCTCCACTTCTACTCTCACTCTTCTCCACTTATACTCTCACTCTTCTCCACTTCTACTCTCACCACGACAACAAAATTAAACGTACCTGTCCATGAGTGTGTGTCCAAGTTAATAATAACAAGTTAGGTTTAAAAAGTAAGAAACTTAGGGGAGAAGTTGTTGTCCAGCAAATGTAATTAAGAGAGTGACATCACACAGTGACAACGGTGATGTCCCACAGTGACAACCGTGATGTCCCACAGTGACAACGGTGATGTCCCACAAATATACTGAAGAAGGTGATGTCTTGCCAGTATACTAAACTTTTAACTGACTTTTGCGTCATTCTTAGGTGACATGACGTGGCACCTTCCAGGGTCATCACTACGTCATTCTTAGGTGACATGACGTGGCACCTTCCAGGGTCATCACTACGTCATTCTTAGGTGACATGACGTGGCACCTTCCAGGGTCATCACTACGTCATTCTTAGGTGACATGACGTGGCACCTTCCAGGGTCATCACTACGTCATTCTTAGGTGGCATGACGTGGCACCTTCCAGGGTCATCACTACCTACAAACCTAAAACGTGTTGCAGTTATCATATTCTCTCCATTATTTTTCAGTATCCTCGCTGGACTCCTCCCTCATTATCCTTGATAGGTTGTTATAATATATCTGCTGCAGTATACCAGTTCTCATATATAAGAAGTCACAGATAATCTGAGAGTATTGGTATTAGACATTGGGATCTGCTTATATCATAAAACTCTGTGACTGGTCAGTCTACAACATCTGTTACATTATGTGAAGAAGTGACTGCTAGAATCAGGCAGTGATACAGTCACATGTGACAATACAATGTTGTCACTTGTTTATCTTCCAAATCTGATTGTTCTGCATGTATGTTCTGCATGTATGTTCTGCATGTATGTTCTGCATGTATGTTCTGCATGTATGTTCTGAATGTATGTTCTGCATGTATGTTCTGCATGTATGTTCTGCATGTATGTTCTGCATGTATGTTCTGCATGTATGTTCTGCATGTATGTTCTGAATGTATGTTCTGCATGTATGTTCTGCATGTATGTTCTGAATGTTCTGAATGTTGCTGGACTTTCTGTGTGTGTTAGTCACCTGTTCATATGTGTTACTCTATTGTTTAATGTGTTTATATTATGTTTTGCATGTTACTCTGCTATTGTTGCATTTTAATGAACTGTATTTGTACATTGCTGAGCTTTTTTGTTACTATATAATTCCTTGCATCATACTGTTTTGTTTTGTTCTTTTGATTTCGTTCTCATATGCTGTTCTTTCATGTTGTTGTAATGATTATGTATGATAAAGGTTCCAAGAGCTACAAACTTTCCTGCTACATCTTTCACAACAGTGTCTCCCATGTTGGAATTCATGTCTCCCATGTTGGAATTCATGTCTCCCAGGATCACTTTCTCTCACTCTCATCTACACTTATTCCCCTTTACAAAACTAATACAATAATAGACAGATACAACAAACTAATTTTAAGTTTTTAAAGAGGTGGACGGGTAAGCCAGTGGAAGGCATCGGTCAGATGACCAAAAGTTCCAGCGTCCCCATCCTATCAATCACAGTTGTGTCATACACATTGTCTGTTATACTAAAGAGGTAATAGACAAACACTAAGTGTTTAATTTACTTAAAAAGTATATTACAATTCATTCTGATACAATGTGTGGTTGTTATAAAGTGTATCAGAGGTGAAGTGTGACACTCAAGCTGCACTTGTGTATCAGAGGTGAAGTGTGACACTCAAACTGCACTTGTGTATCAGAGGTGAAGTGTGGCACTCAAGCTGCACTTGTGTATCAGAGGTGAAGTGTGGCACTCAAGCTGCACTTGTGTATCAGAGGTGAAGTGTGACACTCAAGCTGCACTTGTGTATCAGAGGTGAAGTGTGACACTCAAACTGCACTTGTGTATAAGAGGTGAAGTGTGGCACTCAAGCTGCACTTGTGTATCAGAGGTGAAGTGTGGCACTCAAGCTGCACTTGTGTATCAGAGGTGAAGTGTGACACTCAAGCTGCACTTGTGTATCAGAGGTGAAGTGTGACACTCAAGCTGCACTTGTGTATCAGAGGTGAAGTGTGACACTCAAGCTGCACTTGTGTATCAGAGGTGAAGTGTCACACTCAAGCTGCACTTGTGTATCAGAGGTGAAGTGTCACACTCAAGCTGCACTTGTGTATCAGAGGTGAAGTGTGACACTCAAGCTACACTTGTGTATCAGAGGTGAAGTGTGACACTCAAGCTACACTTGTGTATCAGAGGTGAAGTGTGACACTCAAGCTGCACTTGTGTATCAAAGGTGAAGTGTCACACTCAAGCTGCACTTGTGTATCAGAGGCGAAGTGTCACACTCAAGCTGCACTTGTGTATCAGAGGTGAAGTGTCACACTCAAGCTGCACTTGTGTATCAGAGGTGAAGTGTCACACTCAAGCTGCACTTGTGTATCAGAGGTGAAGTGTCACACTCAAGCTGCACTTGTGTACACACATCACCATCTAAATGTTTTAGTTATTCTTGTCTCTTTACAAATCAAAAGATGCTAAGACAATATCTAGAAATTATTATTCTCTAGTAATTTCTGTATAATGCTCTAGTTGCTACGGTAGTTTCAAAAGTTAATTTTTTTATCATTACAATTTATTATAGGTTTATTAGCTACAACAGTTTTAAAGATTACTTACTTTCCTAAGGGGCTAAAGTGACTTTGGTTACAGAGGTTATTTAAAAGACAACACTAGTGAGAAATGTGAAGATGTTGAGTGAAAGACATTGGCTGCTGCTTATCTTATGTATGGAAAATATTGGAAATAAATGGTATAAAATACCGACACAATGGAAAAATAAACACATAAGCAGTATAATGTGATCCTTTATTGACAACGTTTCGCCAGCAGTGCTATCGTCACAGACAGATCTACCTGGAAAATGAGCAACATGGAGATATATATAGGGTACAGCAGTGGGCTTTATCGAGTCACAGACAGATCTACCTGGAAAATGAGCAACATGGAGATATATATAGGGTACAGTCAGGTGGAGTACCCTTATATATCTCCATGTTGCTCATTTCCAGGTAGATCTGTCTGTGACTCGATAAAGCCCACTGCGTGGGCGAAACGTTGTCAATAAAGGATCACATTATACTGCTTATGTGTTTATTTTTCCATGGAAAATATTACCCAGATATTGTCTGCTGCTTACCTTATGTATGGTAAACTTTACCCAGAAATAATAATTAAATAATTAAACAAGTCTCTCTTTCTCTTTCGGTATTTCTTTCACATCTTCATTTATATCAGTAATATTACACAAACAATATCTTGATCTCATCACCTAGAAAATATAATTTACCATCACAGGCGACACCTTTACCTGTAGTGTTCCATCATCAGGAACACTATCTATCTAAAAGTTACTTTTACCTGTAGTGTTCCATCATCAGGAACACTATATATCTAAAAGTTACTTTTACCTGTAGTGCTCCATCATCAGGAACACTATCTATCTAAAAGTTACTTTTACCTGTAGTGTTCCATCATCAGGAACACTATTTATCTAAAAGTTACTTTTACATGTAGTGCTCCATCATCAGGAACACTATCTATCTAAAAGTTACTTTTACCTGTAGTGTTCCATCATCAGGAACACTATTTATCTAAAAGTTACTTTTACCTGTAGTGTTCCATCATCAGGAACACTATCTATCTAAAAGTTACTTCTACCTGTAGTGTTCCATCATCAGGAACACTATTTATCTAAAAGTTACTTTTACATGTAGTGCTTCATCATCAGGAACACTATCTATCTAAAAGTTACTTTTATCTGTAGTGTTCCATCATCAGGAACACTATTTATCTAAAAGTTACTTTTACCTGTAGTGTTCCATCATCAGGAACACTATCTATCTAAAAGTTACTTTTACCTGTAGTGTTCCATCATCAGGAACACTATTTATCTAAAAGTTACTTTTACATGTAGTGCTCCATCATCAGGAACACTATCTTTCTAAAAGTTACATTTACACCTTTTCTTATCTTCCTGGTGTCATCTTCTTCCTCGTATCATCACTCTCACTCTGCCTACATTCCACTGGCTGATCTTTGCTGGTTCTAATTTCCTTAAATGAGCTGTTATCTCTCTCACACTGTTGTTATCTCTCTCACACTGTTGTTATCTTTCTCACACTGTTGCTATCTCTCTCACACTGTTGTTATCTCTCTCACACTGTTGTTATCTCTCTCACACTGTTGTTATCTCTCTCACACTGTTGTTATCTCTCTCACACTGTTGTTATCTCTCTCACACTGTTGTTATCTCTCTCACACTGTTGTTATCTCCCTTATCCTGCTCTTAGCTCACTGATGCGAACTGTATTTACAGGGGTCGAGACCTCCTGGCCTCGCCCTCTAGATTACTGTTATCGGCATCACCGATTTCTGACCCTTTTGTCATTATTATATCTGCTTCTGAAGTTGTGTCATAAGTTTTCCTCCAGCACTGACTCGTCCAAATCATTCCACTTTCTACCAACCTGAGACAAAAAAAAAAAAAAAGCTTTCTTACATCTATATTGCTCATCCATGTCTTCAGGAAAAACTATTATTATTATTATTATTATTATTATTATTATTATTATTATTATTATTATTATAAAGGTTTGCGACCACTGTCAGCCTCAGAGTTAGTTTTCACTGAGTTACCAGACCCTGCCTCGTGGAGGCCAGTGCTCGTCTTTAGGGTCTTCCCCCCAGTCTTAGGGCTTCCCTCAGGTCCACGTGTCCAGGAGTCTACCTATGTCCCCTTATATATTCTCCCTTTCACACTTTTCCAAGGTACTCCCCTCTTTCTCTTGCCTTCCCTCCGTCTGCCTTCTGGGTCATGCTCCCAGATTATCAAGACTCATGTTACTGTCTGTATTGCTTTATCTACAAGTGTTTATACTTCTTGGGTATTCGTGTATTCATATCTTCTTGAGAATACTGAAAACTATCATTCTCATCTTTTGTATTTAAACTATTCAAATATATTGAAATAGTATTTTGTAGAATTCTAGAACGTATGTGAGAGTAAAGATGTGTTTTTGAGAATGTTTGTGAGTTTGTGTCATGGAGTTTGCAGTAAGATATGTGTTCGTATGTACACTCTTTGAAGATTGAAGATTGTGAACTGTATGTTTGTATTTTAATAAAATACAATAAGCTCTTTATGGCACTTATTGAGACGACGTTTCGTCTACCAGGCACATTATTAATCCCTGATGGGCAGATAAAGTCCTGGTTTATTTTAGCAATATCTGATGGATAGAAAAAGTCCTGGTAGACTTTAATCCCTGATAGATAGATAAAGTCCTGGTAGACTTTAATCCCTGATAGATAGATAAAGTCCTGGTGGACGAGAGATCTCAGAAAATGCCAGACTTCACTCACCGTCTTATTCACACATATTTTACCACTCATATACATTTTGTGCGCATAGGTGTGATACAGGGAAATTAATGTTGGTGTATGAATAGGTTGTATATGTGGAGATGTGTAAATGAGGTTGAAAACATGTGGATGTGTACTCCTGTGGATCTTTGCATGAGATGAAAATATAAGCTATTAATAACAAAAACAAAACTGATTCTCATGTAGAGCTGCTGTTTTCACAGAAGTAGACAAATAGATAAACATACTAACACTAATCAACTTGCAATAAAAGATTCACAAATACACTAAACTATATAACTGAGAAAATCTGTTTACTATAGATAACTATTGCAACATAAATAGAAGTCCAAAGTTTTCTCCTCTCCTGGGTGGCTGAGGTGTGTGGCAGGTTGTCTCGTCTAGCTGGTGTACGGTCGTGGCTGTCTTGGTGGGTGTAATTACTGGACGCAGTTTTCTGTGTGTCACCTCCAGTAATTCCACCCACCTGGACAGTCTCTACCGTAGACCAGCTAGACAAGACCAAGTTTCCACCCAGCAAGGTCACTGGGGGTGGCAACCGCTGACTCTGAGGAAGTGGGGAAGGGAATCCACCTGAGGTGACACAAGTGGACTCCTGAAGACACTGATCCGGGGAAGGCACCGTACATAAGAGCTTTTATCAAGTCATACAGTTATTAAATTAACAGCATGTTAAAACTCTAAGGACAAACTGTTGTTCCAGTGGTAGTTAGTTCTGCAACGCATTCTTATTTTTTCTGTTTTTTTTTTCCTTTATTTTTTTCCGATAAAAAACTTCACTAAGTGTTAAATAATATGGAGAAAAGACTGGAGGTAGTGATGACGCTCAAGTCAGTTTATCTTCATTTTTCTTGTAAAATCTCCACCTGTTGATGCATAGCATCACCACTGCAGTAGTAGATGCAGGATAAGATGACGAAGAAGGCGGTGAGGAGGCCCACGGCTGCGGCCACATAGAAGAACACCAGCAAAGGGAGACTCAGGAGGACTATGACTACCACAGAGAAGGTGGTCAGGTCACTGCTGCATGGGGCTGACCCAGAACAAGCTTCTTCTCGAGACTCCGCCAGCCACAGGTATCCTGAAGGAGGAGGTTGTTATTACGTTCGTGTGGTGCGTTAAGGCAGTGTTGGTGAGCACTGGTGGTAGACTAAGTGTTCGTCTTAAGCATAAGACGAACACGCTGCTGTCTACTTGAAATCACAGGACGAAGAATAATTTTTATAGGAGTCATTCAGCATGGAAATGTAAAGTGATCATAGTGAGTCCAAATAATGTTAGGGTAGCTCTAATCTTCTGGATCAAGAACCATTAGGAGTTTAATACCGACAAAAGCCTTCATGGAAGAATGTCTTAATGGTGGTGAAGGGCTCTTGATACAGGAAATTAGTACTATTCTCCACTTCCTAAAATCAAACTTAATTACTGGGTTACAGCCCCTGGAGAATGGTCAGTATATAAATATTGTGAGTGATGGTCAGTATATAAATATTGTGAGTGATGGTCAGTATATAAATATTGTGAGTGATGGTCAGTATATAAATATAATGATTACACTGTATTGGGTTTTATTGAGTAAGTGGCTAAACAAGTTTACTTTTCACCATAACAATAATAAATCTGGAAAACGTAGAAGGGAGGATTAGGAAGGCTAGGACGACTAAGGTGGGTCCATAATGCCACTCACCCACGAAGATAGCAGAGACGAGCAGGATAGCTAAGACGGCTATGGGCAGGACAAGTGCTTCTTGTGGTGCCACCCAGCTAGCGTCTAGATGGCTGTAGTCTCTTAGTTTGTAAACTAGCATCACCACAAACATCACCGCCACTACCCCTGAAGCACAAGAACATCATTACATGCAAGCACCACCACAAAACCACCACCGCAACCACTGCCTTGAATTTGCCTCACTAAGGTTAGTTCCTAGTCCCTGTCTGTAAGAAAATATCATTATTTATATGAGAATAAATGGGAGGTCTCTTGATTTTTGCTGCTTTTCCTGTTGAGAATGATCATGTCAAGAGTGTAAACAAAAGAGGCGAGAGACTGTTGAAACCCTAGTTGGTTGTCTTGGGACCCAGAGAGGTAGCTAGTTAGAACAAAAAGGAGAGGACCTGTCTTCGATGATGATGGAGAACCAAACTAGGGAGATGATGATTATCTAGCCCTGGTAGATGATACAGGATCAGACCAGGGAGATGTTGATGCTCTAGACCTGGGAGATGATGATGATCTTCTCATGGATGAAGATGCAGGACTAGACCTGGTACATGATGGTGGACCAGACCTGATAGATGATGGAGGAACAGACCTGATAGATGACGATGGACTACTCCTAATAGATGATGAAGAACCAGTTTTGGAAGGTAATAAAGGAACAGAGCTGAGTATTTTATATATATCAGTATTTTATATGTCGTTATCATGACCCCTATCCCTTCTGTCCTCCATTGTCTTCAGGGACGAGTCTTGTTGCAATCTTTTGCACTTTCTCCAATTTCCTGACGTGCCTGACCAGGAGTGGGTTCCATACTGGCACTGCATACTCGAATATGGGCCTGACGTACACGATATACAGTGTCGTGAATGACTTTTTACTTAGATGTCGAAACGCTATTCTTAGGTTTGTCAGACGCTCATATACATCAGCAGTTATTTGGGTGATATGCATCTCAGGAGATGTGCTTGGTATGATGCTCACCCCAAGATCCTTTTCCATGAGTAAGTTTTGCAGCCTTTGACTCCTTAAGCTGTACTCCGTCTGTTGTCTTCTTTGTCCTTTCCCAAGCTTCATGACTTTGCACTTGGTCGGGTCAAATTCCAGGAGCCAGTTGTTGGACAAGACTTGTAGCCTGTCCAGATCCTAGTCCGCTTGTATTCTCCTCATTAGTTTCAAATCGTCTGTGAACAGAGATAAATCTGAATCTATCCCTTCCGTCACGTAATTCACATAAACACGAAAAAGCACTAGCCCCATGACTGACCCTTGTGGAACCCCACTCGACACATGCGCCCTGTCTGACACCTCGTCACATATCATCACTAGTTGTTTTCATCCTGTCGGGAAGTCCCTGATCCATTGCAGTGCTTTTCCTGTTATTCCTGCCTGCTCCTCTAGCATTTAAATCAGTCTTTTGTGCGATGCTGTGTCAAAAGCAATCTTACAGTCCAAGCAGATCCAGTATATCCATCCCTCTTTCTCTCTCTCTCTCTCTCTCTCTCTCTCTCTCTCTCTCTCTCTCTCTCTCTCTCTCCTGTCTTCCTTCTGTTACCTTGTAGTAGAACTGCAGTAGGACTGAGCCACAAGATTTCTATCCGCGAAGCCATGCTGGTTGTCATGAATGAGCCCACTCTTTTCTTGGTGCCCCACCACTCTTCTGATAATCTTCTCCATTACTTTGCATACTATACTGTCAGTGACACTGGTCTGTAATTGAATGCTGCCTGTCTGCCTCCTTACAAACTGGGACTTTATTTGCTGTCTTCCACACTTCTGACAGTTGTCATGTTCCGATAGATTTCTTGAAGATTGTTGCTAGTGGCACACACAGTGCCTCTGTTCTCTCTCTCATGACCCATGGAGTGATGTTATTTTGGCCCACCGCCTACGAGGTATCTAATTCACAAAGCAGTTTCTCCACCACCTTCTCGGTTGTGTGTAGTGTGTCCAGCAGCTGCTGGTGGACTCTACCAAGTCGGTTTGCAGGAAATTTTTCTGTCTTCTCTGAGAATATCTCCCTAAATCTGATGCTGAGCTCTTTATGCACTTCCTGATCGCTTTTGAGGACTCACCTCTTTCATTCTTTATCCTGATTACCTGCTCCTTGACTTGTTTTTCTTCTGATGAATGTGTATTTTTTTTTTTGTGTGTGTGTGAGCGTGTACTCACATATTTGTCGTTGCAGGGGTCGATTCATAGCTCCTGGCCCCGCCTCTTCACTGATCGCTACTAGGTCCTCTCTCTCTCTGCTCCATGTGCTTTATCATACCTCGTCTTCAATCTATGTATGGTTCCTGTCTCCACTACATCACTTGCCAGACTATTCCTTTGACTCTTCAACTTCCAATTGTGGCCCCTTGTTGCTGTGTCCCTCTCTGGAACATCTTGTCTCTGTCCACCTTGTCAATTCCTCGCAGTATTTTATATGTCTCTATCATGTCTCCCCTAACCCTCCTGTCCTCCAGTGTCGTCAGGCCGATTTCTCTTAACCTTTCTTCGTAGGACAATCCCCTTTGCTCTGGGACTAGTCTTGTTGCAAACCTTTGCACTTTCTCTAATTTCTTGACGTGTTTGACCAGGTGTGGGTTCCAAACTGGTGATGTGTACTCCAGTATGGGCCTGATGTACACAGTATACAGTGTCTTGAACGATTACTTACTGAGGTATCGGAACGCTATTCTTAGGTTTGTCACGGTCCCATATGCTGCAGCAGTTATCTGGTTGATGTGCGCTTCAGAGATGTGCTCGGTATTATACTCACATCAAGGTCCTTTTCCTTAAGTGAGGTTTGCAGTCTTTGGCCACCTAATCTATACTCTGTCTGCGGTCTTCTTTTCCCTTTCCCGATCTTCATGACTTTGCATTTAGCAGGGTTAAATTCAAGGAGCCAGTTGCTGGACCACGCTTGTAGTCTGTACAAGTCTCTTTGTAGTCCTGCCTGATCCTCATCCGATTTAATTCTCCTCATTAATTTCACATCATTTGCAAACTGTGACACTTCTGAGTCTATCCCTTCCGTCATGTCATTCACATATACCAAAAACAGCACTGGTCCTAGGACTGACCCCTGTGGAACCCCGTTCGTCACAGGCGCCCACTCTGACACCTCATTGCGTACCATGACTCGTTGTTGCTGCCCTACCAAGTATTCTCTGATCCATTGCAGTGTATTTTTTTATGTGTGCCTGATCCTATAGCTTTTTCACTAATCTCTTGTGAGGATCTGTGTCGAAGGCCTTCTGGCAGTCCAATAAAAGGCAATCTACCCACCCCTCTCTCTCGTCTTACTTCCGTTACCATGTCCGAAAACTCTAGTATGTTTTGACACAGGATTTTCCTTACCTGAAACCGTGCTGGTGTGTGTGTGTGTGTACTCACCTACCTAACTCACCTAATTGTGGTTGCCGGGGTCGAGACTTAGCTCCTGGCCCCTGTGTGTGTGTGTGTGTGTGCATTCTGTGTGCAATTCTGCGAGACTATGGGACTGATTACCTCCTCCTCTATAGTTTTCTGTTTATGGTCCTGAATGTTCTGAGAAAACCACTTAATGGGGAAAAGTTTATTAAAAAAAATATACCTAGATTTTGCACACGTGTCTAGTTTATCAACTAATCAAGGTTATTGTATCTTAGCATTATCGATCTACTACTTGGACATATTGACAGCAAAAATACTCTTGGAAAGTTTCCCAAAGAGAGTACACAGACAGGTGTTGCTTCCATTCCCCACTGTAAACAACCAGGTCGTCTTAGTACACATAAAATATCCTAGAAGTTTTCTGTCAGTATGTACATTAGTTACTGAAATGATGAGGGTTCATTCCTAATTCCGAAGGTAGTTTAAGAGGTTATTACCTAAAATAAAAGCAGACACATCTGGTGGTGGATGGGCGAGAAGAACCTGGTAGTATCCATGAAGAAAGTACAGTCAACTCACGTATGTGGCTCCTCAGACAGCAATAATACCATTTATCCGAGGTAGAAGATAGCCATCACGTTAGGTGACAGCATTCACCTTGCTACAACACTGGTCAACAACCAAAATGCTTCCGAGATCAGAGTAGCAATTTCCAACTAATTTTAGGTCACTGAAAATGAATATTATGGTTAAAATTGTTTGTTAGCTCTACTTTTCAATATACACCTACGTGTCACAACAAGTTGCAACAGTCTCACTGCTCTTCATTATTGTTCCAGCAGTCATAGAAGGTGGTTGTTTATATTTTGAGGTCAAAGGAAGGTTATGTTCTTAGCAAAACACGTCTTCAACAGTGGAATCTCCTAGCAGCTGATGCAAAGATTTTAAAATTACGTGACCGTCAGCAGCAGTTCAACGATTTCTTCGTAATGGAAGGTGATTTAGTGTCCTGTAACAATATTAATGATCTGATGGAAGCACTTGGCATTGACTACGAACACAGTCACTGAAGGCTGTTCATAGATTCATCAAAAACGAGTCTGAAAGTTGTCTTGCTGCATAATGGCAATAGTAAACCATCAGTTCCTGTGGGCTATGCAACACATATGAAAGAAACTGATAAGAATATAAAGCATATGTTGCAATGCATGAAATATGAGGAACATCAACGGCAGCTCTGTGGTGACTTAGGTTGCTCTTGTGATGGGCTTGCAGGGCGGATACACCAAGTACTGCTACTGTCTATGTGATGGGACAGTCGTGCAAGAGGTTGCCACTACATCAGGAGAGACTGGCCACCTCGTCAATCATTGGAGTCTGGGATGAACAATGTTCAACATCCACCTCTCATTGAATCAAACAAAATTTTGCTACCACCGCTACACATAAAACTGAGGCTCATGAAAAACTTTGTAAAAGCTATGAACAAATCCGGTCAGGAATTAAAGTATTTAACATCAAAATTCCCCTCACTGAGCGACGCTAAGATAAGAGTGGGAGTCTTCAATGGTCCTCAGATTCGAGAGCTTCTTAAAGATGGTGACTGTGAATCAGACCTTCATGGGGAGGAGAAAGCTGCTTGGGAAGCATTCAAGTTAGTAGCGAAGGAATTTCTTGGAAACGGAAGGGAAGACAACTCTGAAGAATTGATGGAAAACCTCATCAAGGTTTACAAGAACATGGGATGTAACATGTCACTTAAATTCCACTTTTTGGACTCACATTTAGACTTTTTTCCAGCGAACTGATGGGCAGTTAGTGACGAACATGGTGAAAGGTTTCACCAAGATATTTCAACCATGGAAAAATGGTACCAGGGCAAATGGGACACAAGAATGCTTGCAGACTATTGCTGGACATTGGCAAGAGATGATTCTTCAACCCACTATAAGCGTCAAGCAAAAGGCAGAGAGTAGGTACGGATAAGAATTTAAAACATACTGACACATATAATACGTTATAATAAAATATTTCAATAATCATTTTTCAAGGTGATATTTGGATTTAGGACATGCCAATACATAAGAATTAACTAATCTCATTTAAGAAGCATACAACTCTTCAAAAATTCTTGACCAGTGACAATCAACGCACATAGAGTGACTACCCAGGTACAAGTGTACACGGTGACGCCCATGGACTCTTCGTTCAATAAGTTCATATGATGACAGAAAATTCATCTGCTAGAGCTTTCTGATGAACAGGATTTATTTTGTTTTGTGATTGATTAATAGGTGTTGCTCCTTGATGACCCACGTTCGTGTTAGTCGTGTTCTCTAGATACTGCAAAACAAGGTAGTTCACTAGACGTACCTCTCTGAAGTAGTACAAAGTCACTATAATATGCCATAAGGTGATTCATGTAATGGACATAAGCCGACTTTCTCTTATCAGTATTACGAACTAATTCTTGGGACAAACTATTAGACTTTAACTTTTTCTTGTTTTTTTAATAATCTGGGGATAGATGTTGAATCAAAATACTCCATCATCTTCTGAGCACTTACCATGTTACTCACGAACGATGCTTACTAAAGGAGAATGTTGTCCCAGCCAGACGTTCTTTAAAAATAATAAACTGATAACTGATAAATGCATGAACATCAATTAGTTCGAAAGAGCTGTATCCAAGATTTTCTTGTTTGCTCTCCCTGATAACAAACAATAATAACAATCACTCATCTCAATCTCTGGAGAATACTACGCAGTATACCCGCATAACAGACCTCAAAGCCTGGTAGAAATACTTCCACCAGACATATTGTGGATGATAACTGAATCATGATTACATTTACCTCACATTCCTCCCTTAATGGAAGGTCACAACATACAGGAGTAGATTAACATAGCTTGACTCCAAGCTTGAGGCTCACTGACGTGCCCGGCCTGGGAAAGAAACATGGCTGGTGTACCAGGCTGCCCAGCTTATGTGGTATTTGTGTGGCCGAGTGGTCTAGAGCGCTGCCTGGGAATCTTGTCTTCTCAGAAGCAGTATCGAGTCCTGTTTCTGCGTGGTGCATTTATATATATATATATATATATATATCAAAACACTGCAACTAGCCAAGCCCAAGGATTCGAACCCATGTTGTTTTGGCCCGCCTCATGGTGAGCGAAAACCACATGACGCTCTAACCCACAGGACCACCAAATCCTACAAGAATCACGCACCCAGCAGAGCTAGGTGTTTTACAGCGATCCGAGAACATATGGTGGTGTGGGTGCCTCTGAGCTAATTTCATTCTTCTCCCCACTTGGTGTACTATCCTCAACAAGCAGTATTTAATATTATTGTTCCAACGAACGAGTGATATTGATCAATAACCACATTGCGACTAGCCAAGGTGTTAAGTCTAACTTCTTGGCTGCTGACTTTGGGCAGTAGAATGGTAGCGTAGGTGCAGAGATACGCCGATGACTAGACTCAGTTTATTAATGGCAAGGTGTAGGAATACACGGGG
>WNWK01025271.1:0-28738 GCA_009830355.1 Cherax destructor | reverse complement strand
AATTGAGCTCAAAAAAGCGAAAATGCCGATTTTTGACGATTTAAAGAGTAAACAAATCACACCATGCACCCAATACAAAATCAACTGGTGAGTCTAATATTCATGCACAAGTGCTCTAATATTATTTATCCATTTTTTGATGCAGTTTATACATAACAGTAAATCTTCTATTTTTTGTGAGAAAAAAAATTCCCAAAATAAAAAGCAAAAGTAATGAAAGGGGGGCCTGGAAACGTGCTTATTTAGCAGTTGCAAGCACTAAAACAGTGGAATAATGACAATATACTGGTATGAATGCGTGGGTGTGGGTGGGTGGTCGCTCTCGCTTGTAAACAATAGCACTGACGCTCCCTGGAGTGCGCGCTCAGCTGGGCGCCAAGCGGACAGGTCCGGTACGAAAGTCGTAAGACGAATCAATCATCGGATGTCGCATTCAAATTTCTTACGTTATAAGTATCGGATATCGAATATAACGTAAGATGATAGCATCGTAAGTCGAGGTACCACTGTACCTTGAAATTGAGCTCAAAGTAGCGAAAATGTTCGATTTTTGACGATATTCAAGAGTAAACAAATCACACCATGCATCCAATACACATCAACTGGTGAGTCTAATATTCATGCACAAGTGCTCTAATATTATTTATACCATTTTTACAATGATGCAGTTGTATACATAACAGTAAATCTTCTATTTTTTTGTGAGAATAAAAATTCAAAATAAAAAGCAAAAGTAATGTAAGAGGGGCCTGGAAACGTGACTAATGAACAGAGAAGACGTTATTTTAGTGCCAGGAATGTCTGCCTTGTTTATTCTGGACCCTATTTTGAAATTGCCATCGTTTGAAATTTGTGTGAAATTGGCCAAATTGCCATTTTCTGACCACTATTTTGGGTAGTTGTAATTGGTAAATAGGCGGTTTCTTGTACTCACTCGATAGAAGAAATGGAGTTCTAGCGAAATAGCTATAATTCTAGTTGACTGAAACATTGGAATTTGCCGAAAATAGGGCTCAAAGTGGGCAAAAATCGCCGATGCGTAAGTGTCATGGCTACCGCTAACTTCGCAAAAGCATAATTCCATTAGTTTTCGATCAAATTTCATAATTTTTGTGGCGTTATGATCGGAAAAAGATTCTCTATCATTTCATAAGAAAAAATAATTTTTTTTTTTTTAAATTCTTGGACCCTGAGAACGAGTTTCGGAGACCCCCCTTGGACCCTGAAAGGGTTAAATAAAAACACTAAACACTCTAAAACCATATCCCCACTTGCCTTTAACATTTTATCCTTATCCCATCAATCCCAGCTGCTTTACCCCCTTTCATTCTACTCACTGCCTCACGAACTTTCCCCACTACAAATTAGCCAGAACAAAATGGTGAGATTCATCCTGGACCCGAGTCCAAGACACCACGTAGGCTAGGATGAATTACAACAACTGGACCTGGGTCCAAGACACCATGTAGGCCAGGATGAATTACAACAACTGGACCTGGGTCCAAGACACCATGTAGGCCAGGATGAATTACAACAACTGGACCTGGGTCCAAGACACCATGTAGGCCAGGATGAATTACAACAACTGGATATGCTGAATGTTGAAGACACAGTAAAACAACTGAACTTAAATCATGTTTATAAAATTGCTCACAACCAGTGTCCAGAATAACTTGCTGCCAAGTTTGTTAAGGCTGGCAACCAAAACCAGTATGGTACTAGGGGAAGTACAGACCAGTATAGTACCAGGAGAAGTACAGGCCAGTATAGTACTATGGGAAGTACAGGTGAGTATAGTACTAGGGGAAGTACAGACCAGTATAGTACCAGGGGAAGTACAGGCCAGTATAGTACTAGATGAAGTACAAGCCAGTATAGTACCAGGGGAAGTACAGGCCAGTATAGTACCAGGGGAAGTGTAGGCCAGTATAGTACCAGGGGAAGTACAAGCCAGTATAGTACTAGGGGAAGTACAGGCCAGTATAGTACCAGGGGAAGTACAGGCCAGTATAGCACCAGGGAAAGTACAGGCCAGTACAGTACTAGGAGAAGTACAGACCAGTATAGTACTATGGGAAGTACAGGTGAGTATAGTACTAAGGGAAATACAGACCAGTATAGTATTAGGGGAAGTACAGGTGAGTATAGTACTATGGGAAGTACAGGTGAGTATAGTACTAGGGAAAGTACAGGTGAGTATAGTACTAGGGGAAGTACAGGTGAGTATAGTACTAGGGGAAGTACAGACCAGTATAGTACTAGGGGAAGTACAGGCCAGTATAGTACTAGGGGAAGTACAGACCAGTATAGTACTAGGGGAAGTACAGACCAGTATAGTACTAGGGAAAGGGAACACAGCTTTGTAGTAGCCACAGTCAGTGGTCAGGATTCAAACACCTTTTATTGTACACCAATAAAGGAATGGAACAGACTGCCTGCACATGTCAAAGCCAGTCATAGCATGAACCAGTTCAAGAAGACAGCTAAAAGGTACCTAATGAATGAAGCTGCAGAAAGGTACCTAATGAATGAAGCTACAGAAAGGAACCTAATTAATTAAGCTACAGAAAGTGAGGAGAGTTATTTCTTGTATAACTAACATACTTATCACTGTGATCTGATCATCTCTTTAATATTGATATAAATAAGTCAGTGTATTGCTGGTATATCATGTGTTATTATAACTGACCTTCACACACCTGACTTACTGACTCTTATAACTTTTATGCTTTAAATAATAATATATTACAAGGACCACAGTGGTAATAAGTCACTCTGACTGATTTTTTTTGGATTATTCTGGGGAATAATTTACACTATGTATGATAAATGTACTTTTGTGTACCTGTAGTAATAATAATAATAATAATATTTCTACAAGTACATACACCATAGCTGACATCAATGACATACTACTATATAGAAAACCCCTTGTTATGCAGAGCATTTCCTACAAATTAGGTCAATTTTGTCCCAGGATGCGACCCACACCAGTGCACTAACATCCAGGTACCTATTTTACTGCTAGGTGAACAGTGACAGCAGGTGTCTTAAGGAAACATATCCTAATGCTTCCAGCCTAAATAAACTTTCTTATCAAGTTATAAGTAACTTGGGCCAAGGTGGACCACTGTTATATACAATTAGGTCAAGGACCATGAAAGACTATTATCATGACAGACCTCAGTGTGGACCAGGATGAACCACCATCGCTGCTGGTTCAGTCAACTACACTCCTCTCAGAGTATGGTGGTTCGCAACCCCTGGTGCTTAATGACTAAGTGTTGCTTAAAACAAGGGGTCATTCAGAGCCCCTAATGTTTAACAACCAGGCATTGTTTGCAACCATCTCTGGCACTTAACGACCAACCTTGGTTGTTAACCTTCTTGGTGTTGCCGTCATTCCTGGCTGCGCCAATGTGGTCGTTCGAGTGTTCCTGCAAACGAGCGTCCAGCAGCAGCTGCAGAAAGTCGTTGCGCCGGAGGTCATTCTCTAGCCGGTACTTCATGGTATCCGACACTACCTGTGACATGCCCAGGGTTGTTAATGAGGTTGTTAGAGACAAATGAACCCAATACCAGCCAGTCAACTCTAAATTTTTAATAACTCTTCACTGACTGTAAATGATAATGGGAGCCTTTTGATTAAACTTGGTATAGAAAAGGGTTTGGTTATAGGTAACACATATTTTAAGAAAAAGAGGATAAATAAGTATACATGATATGATGTAGGGCGTAATGACAGCAGTTCTTTGCAATATGTATTGGTAGATAAAAGACTGTTGAGTAGACTTCAGGATGTATATGTTTATAGAGGGGCCACAGATATATCAGATCACTTTTTAGTTGTGACTACAGTGAGAGTAAAAGGTAGATGGGATACAAAGAAAATAGAAGCAGCAAGTAAGAGGTGATGGCTTATAAGCTAAAGGAGGAGGAAGTTAGGGTAAGATATAAACAACTGTTGGATAACAGATGGGCTAGTGTGAGTATAGGCAATGGGGTAGAAGATGTATGGGGTAAGTTTAAGAATATAGTGTTAGAGTGTTCAGCAGAAGTTTGTGGTTATAGGAAAGTGGGTGCGGGAGGGAAGAAGAGCGATTGGTGGAATGATGATGTAAACAGAGTAGTAAGAGAGAAAAAGTTAGCATATGAGAGGTCTTTACAAAGTAAAAGTGATGCAAGACGGGAGGAGTATATGGAAATAAAGAGAGAGGCTATGAGAGTGGTGAAGCAATGTAAAAAGAGAGCAAATGAGAGAGTGGGTGAGATGCTGTCAACAAATTTTGCTGAAAATAAGAAAAAGTTTTGGAGTGAGATTAATAAGTTGAGGAAGCCTAGGGAACAAATGGATTTGATAGTTAAAAATAGGAGAGGAGAGTTATTAAATGCAGAGTTAGAGGCATCAGGATGATGGAGGAAATATTTTGAGGAATTGTTAAATGTTGATGAAGATAGGGAAGCTGTGATTTTGTGTATAGGGCAAGGAGGAATAACATCTTGTAGGAGTGAGGAAGAGCCAGTTGTAAGTGTGGGGGAAGTTCGTGAGGCAGTGGGTAGAATGAAAGGGGGTAAAGCAGCTGGGATTGATGGGATAAAAATAGAAATGTTACAAGCAGGTGGGGATATAGTTTTGGAGTGGTTGATATTTCTATTTAATAAATGTATGGAAGAGAGTAAGGTACCTAGGGATTGGCAGAGAGCATGCATAGTTCCTTTGTATAAAGGCAAAAGGGACAAAAGAGAGTGCAAAAATTATAGGGGAATAAGTCTGTGTTAAAGTATATGGTAGAGTTATTATTGAAAGAATTAAGAGTAAGACAGAGAGTAGGATAGCAGATGAACAAGGAGGCTTTAGGAAAGGTAGGGGGTGTGTACACCAAGTGTTTACAGTGAAACATATAGGTGAACAGTATTTAGATAAGGGTAAAAAGGTGTTTGTGGCATTTATGGATTTAGAAAAGGCATATGATAGGGTGGATAGGGAAGCAATGTGGCAGATGTTGTAAACGTATGGAATAGGAGGTAGGTTACTGAAAGCAGTGAAGAGTTTTTACAAGGACAGTGAGGCTCAGGTTAGAGTATGTAGGCGAGAGGGAGATTATTTCCCAGTAAAAGTAGGCCTTAGACAAGGATGTGTGATGTCACCGTGGTTGTTCAATATATTTATAGATGGAGTTGTAAGAGAAGTGAATGCTCGGGTGTTGGAAAGAGGTGTGGGGTTAAAAGATAAAGAATTTAACACAAAGTGGCAGCTGTCACAGTTACTCTTTGCTGATGACACTGTGCTTTTGGGAGATTCTGAAGAGAAGTTGCAGAGGTTGGTGGATGAGTTTGGTAGGGTATGTAAAAGAAGAAAATTAAAAGTGAATATAGGAAAGAGTAAGGTGATGAGGATAATAAAAAAATTAGGTGGCAGAAAATTGGATATCAGATTGGAGGGAGAGAATATGGAGGAGGTGAATGTATTCGGATATTTAGGAGTGGACATGTCAGCAGATGGGTCTATGAAGGATGAAGTGAATCATAGAATTGATGAAGAAAAAAAGGTGAGTGGGGCACTTAGGAGTCTGTGGAGACAAAGAACTTTGTCCATGGAAGCAAAGAGGGAATGTATGAGAGTATAGTTATACCAATGCTCTTATATGTGTGTGAGACATGGGTTGTGAATGTTGCAACAAGGAGAAGACTGGAGGTAGTCGAGATGTCATGTCTGAGGTCAATGTGTGGTGTGAATATAATGCAGAGAATTCGTAGTTTGGAAATTAGGAGGTGGTTTGGACATGTAGAGAGGATGGAAGAAAATAGAATGACTTCGAGTGTGTATAAATCTGTAGTGGAGGGAAGGCGGGGTAGAGGTCACCCTAGGAAAGGTTGAAGGGAGGGGGTAAAGGAGGTTTTGTGTGCGAGGGGCTTAGACTTCCAGCAAGCTTGCATGAGCGTGTATTATTATTATTATTATTATTATTATTTATTATTATTATTTATTATTATTTATTATTATTATTTATTATTATTATTAATTATTATTACCTTAGTGAAGAAGTGAATTGGTGTTCGGTCGATAACGTTAAGGCAGAGGTACTTAGCGATCTGTGGCCAGAGGAACTGCAAGAAGAGAATCGGTCGCTTCCATCGGGGCGGTGGTGTGAAAAACCGAGCAGCGGCAGCAGAGAACTCATTCTGCGGTGCAAGAGAGGGTTACTTAGTGGAATGGTGTGCCTTCGTACCACCAGTGGTGGTGCAAAACTGGTTCTGTGGGGCAAGAGTGTTCTTAGTGGACTGGTGTGCATGTGCACTGCCGGTTGTGGTTCAGAACTGGTTCTTTGGTGCGGAAATCTTTTTATGCACTGGTTTCATGTTACTTTAAGCTACTAACCTGTTCCTTGAACGTAACTGCTTGTTTCTTGAACTTAAATATTTCAATACTGAACCTAATTATGTATGTTGAACCAAATTATCTGTTTATTAAAGTTAATTAACCTAAACTGAAGACAATTATCTTAGCCTTGAAGGGAACAAGAGCTACGTGGTGACCTAACTCACGTTAGTGTTGTTGAGAGAGTCGCTGTTGACGCCAAAAGCAATACTAGCGATGGTGTCCATGGTGAACATGCCGAACACTTCCTTCATCTCGAACACTGATGACCTGAAGTGGCAAGGAACACTGTTATGGGGACGTGTAGTGGCAAAGAACATAGTTATGGGGATGTGCAGTGGGACGGAACACAGTTATGGGGACGTGCAGTGGGACGGAGCACAGTTATGGGGACCTACAGTGGGATGGAACACAGTTATGAGGGAAATGTCTTGAGAAGCTGCTTGGCGCACACACAATGTATGCATCCCTGGTGCACAGCGTGTACACTGAATCGACATAAACCAAACCCATTAGAAAAAACATACGTTTAGACTTGGCAAGATATTTACAAACATCGCATCTTAAGCTGGTGAAGACTCAAACTTATGAACTTTGGGACCCAGTTCGCAGTACCATAGACACCAGGCCAGACTGGACAATACTCTGGTGCCCAGCCAAGTCTGGTGTTTGTTCCAGAGCAACTCATCTCTTCTTCCACAAACAGTGGTGGACCTACATTTTTGGGTCACTGAAGCTTGACCTGTCATGGGGTCACCATGGCAACCAGCAACACTAGCCTCCATGATACTTTAATAACCTTTTAATTTTTATTTTAATTATTATTTTGTATTGAATTACACTATATTAACATTATTTTTAAAAAACCCTTCTCATACAGTAGACCCAAAATTTTTAAGCAATGTGGACTAAAGTGGCTTCTGGGGTCCCTCCGGGATTAGGGGCCCTCAAGATTAAGCTTCACTAGTTTCATAGTAGGTCCGCCCTGATCCCACACAATGACCAATTATTCCATTGTTCCACAAAACTGATGATCACTAAATAATAATAATAATAATAATATTGGGTAGATGGCGGGAATATTTTGAAGAACTTTTAAATGTCGATGAAAAGAGGGAGGCGATAATTTCATGTACTGGCCAGGGAGGTACAACATCGTTTAGGAGTGAAGAAGAGCAGGATGTGAGTGTGGGGGAGGTGCGAAGGCATTACGTAGAATGAAAGGGGGTAAAGCAGCTGGAATTGACGGAATCATGACAGAAATGTTAAAAGCAGGGGGGGATATAGTGCTGGAGTGGTTGGTATTTTTGTTTAATAAATGTATGAAAGAGGGGAAGGTACCTAGGGATTGGCAGCGAGCATGTATAGTTCCTTTATATAAAGGGAAGGGGGATAAAAGAGAGTGTAAAAATTATAGGGAATAAGTTTACTGAGTATACCAGGTAAAGTGTATGGCAGGGTTATTATTGAAAGAATTAGAGGTAAGACAGAGAGTAGGATTGCAGATGAGCAAGGAGGCTTTAGAGTGGGTAGGGGATGTGTAGATCAAGTGTTTACAGTGAAGCATATATGTGAACAGTATTTAGATAAAGGTAGAGAAGTTTTTATTGCATTTATGGATTTAGAAAAGGCATATGATAGAGTGGATAGGGGAGCAATGTGGCAAATGTTGCAAGTGTATGGAATAGGTAGTAAGTTACTGAAGGCTGTAAAGAGTTTTTATGAGGATAGTGAGGCTCAGGTTAGGGTGTGTAGGAGAGAGGAGATTACTTCCCGGTAAAAGTAGGTCTTAGACAGGGTTGTGTAATGTCACCATGGTTGTTTAATATATTTATAGATGGGGTTGTAAAAGAAGTAAATGCTAGGGTGTTGGGGAGAGGGGTGGGATTAAATTATGGAGAATTAAATGCAAAATGGGAGTTGACACAGTTACTTTTTGCTGATGATACTGTGCTTATGGGAGATTCTAAAGAAAAGTTGCAAAGGTTAGTGGACGAGTTTGGGAGAGTGTGTAAAGGTAGAAAGTTAAAAGTGAACATAGATAAGAGTAAGGTGATGAGGGTATCAAACGATTTAAATAAAGAAAAATTGGATATCACATTGGAGAGAGGGATTATGGAAGAAGTAAATGTTTTCAGATATTTGGGAGTTGATGTGTCAGCGGATGGGTTTATGAAGGATGAGGTTAACCATAGAATTGATGAAGGAAAAAAGGTGAGTGGTGCATTGAGGTATCTGTGGAGACAAAAACGTTATCCATGGAGGCAAAGAAGGGAATGTACGAAAGTATAGTGGTACCAACACTCTTATATGGGTGTGAAGCATGGGTTGCAAATGCTGCAGCGAGGAGGAGGCTGGAGGCAGTGGAGATGTCCTGTCTAAGGGCAATGTGTGGTGTAAATATTATGCAGAAAATTCGGAATGTGGAAATTAGGAGAAGGTGTGGAGTTACTAAAAGTATTTGTCAGAGGGCTGAAGAGGGGTTGTTGAGGTGGTTTGGTCATTTAGAGAGAATGGATCAAAGTAGAATGACTTGGAGAGCGTTAAATCTGTAGGGGAAGGAAGGCGGGGTAGGGGTCGTCCTAGAAAGGTTGGAGGAAGGGGTAAAGGAGGTTTTGTGGGCGAAAGGCTTGGACTTCCAGCAAGCATGTGTGAGCGTGTTAGATAGGAGTGAATGGAGACGAATGGTTTTGGGACATGACATCTGTTGGAGTGTGAGCAGGGTAACATTGTGTGAAGGGATTCAGGGAAACCAGTTAATTGATTTAGTTGGACTTGAGTCCTGAAATGGGAAGTACAATGCCTGCACTTTAAAGGAGGGTCTGAGATAGTGACAGCTGGGAGGGACTTTTCTCAGCTGTCGTATCTGAGCTCCTCTGCAAAGACAGTGATAATGTATGAGTGTGGTGAAAGTGTTGAATGATGATGAAAGTTTTTTCTTTTGGGGATTTTCTTTCTTTGGGTCACCCTGCCTCGGTGGGAGACGGCCGACTTGTTGAAAAAAAAAAAAAAAAAATAATAATAATAATAATAATTGGGATTACCAAAACGATTGTCCAGAGAGCTGAGGAGGGGTTGTTGAGGTGGTTTGGACATGTAGAGAGAATGGAACGAGACAGAGTGACTTCGAGAGTGTATAAATCTGTAGTGGAGGGAAGGCGGGGTAGGGGTCGGCCTAGGAAAGGGTGGAGGGAGGGGTAAAGGAAGTTTTGTGTGCGAGGGCTTGGACTTCCAGCAAGCATGTGTGAGCGTATTTGATAGGAGTGAATGGAGGCATATGGTTTTTAATACTTGACGTGCTGTTGGAGTGTGAGCAAAGTAACATTTATGAAGGGATTCAGGGAAACCGGCAGGCCGGACTTGAGTTCTGGAGATGGGAAGTACAGTGCCGGCACTCTGAAGGAGGAGTGTTAATGTTGCAGTTTTATAACTGTAGTGTAAAGCACCCCTCTGGCAAGACAGTGATGGAGTGAATGATGATGAAAGTTTTTCTTTTTCGGGCCACCCTGCCTTGGTGGGAATCGGCCGATGTGTTAATAAAAAAAAAAAAATATTTATTTAGACATGGTACAATGATACATAGGTAGACATGATACATAGGTATAAATGAGATGTACATGCCAAAAGCCCCTAATATGCTGTGCATTGCGGGCATTCTTAGGACTATTTAATAGTAGACTACATGGTAAAAATATTATGGTTGATAATTTATAAAATAAGTATAATTGTGTATCTAAGTTATAAAGTTTGAATATAAGTTGAACATAATAATTTATTAATTGTAGCAATGCAACTAATTGAGTGAGATAACAATTTAAAACAATTACATAAATGCATTGCAGTTACAGTTTACGTGGTCATTATAATGTAAATGTTATAGAAACAGTTAGCTTAGTATGTATTAATCATAACAGGTTTTTACATTTAAGTGATTAATCAGGTTTTTACATTTAAGTGATTATTCTAATTTGTTGGGAATGTTTGATATTGAGCATTTAGGTTTGGGTGAGAAGGTGGTTTTTTAGCATCGTTTTGAATTGGGGTACAGGCAGGGTTTCTTTGGCAATGACAGGTAATGAATTCCAAATTTTCGTGCCTTTTATATGCATTGAGTTTTTACATAGTGTTACGCCCTTTGATCATAATTTACGAAGGGTCATTTATTTAATGTGTAATTTCGGCTTTTTCACTTAATATTATATTAAGGAGGTATTTCCATTAATAGCTAAAATGAATTTACTCGACTTTATAATATTATCTGGCCCCAAATTGTTTAGCTTTGTACATAGGTAGGATGTTGTAATATTGTAAACTGCTGGTGCAGCAGGTTAAGCACCAGCAGACGCTTTGAGCTACAAACCGAGTTTAGGTTGGCTGGTAAAGCCTTACCTTGTTTAGTTCATACCTTCCTCTGGTCTAGGAAGGGACTAGAAGAGAATCTGTCTTCAAGACACCCTACTCTCCCCCCAGCAGTTCCCAGGAGTTATTGGAAGCCCTTGAATAGTGGATATTTGTCTGAAAAGGCGGTTGAAAAACTCTTGAGGAAAATGAGAATAAGTGAGCGAACCTAAGTGATATGCAGTTTATAGAATCTTATCTAGAGAAGAATCCTCGAGAAGGAACAGTTATATGCTTCAGCTTGGTGTTAAGGCTTGTAAAATACGCGTGTCTGTACATACATTTTCATATACCTTTTGACTCGTTGTGAAAGAGTCTAGTATCTCTCGGCCTAGAGCAGTTTGTGAAGGTTTAACTTATTATAGTGATAATAAGGCTAATGATATGTTTTACTCAGTGTTTACGATATGAGTATTAATTATTAATGCTGTTAATAAAACCAACTGAAACTAGAAAGATTCCTTTTTCCTCTATATGTGAGCTATGTTACGAGATAGATCTATTCTTTTCACAATTTTGTTATGAGAAGCACTACCTCTAAGTGATTTACAGGCTATGCCCGTAACACATAGTGTTAGATGGACACGGGGAACATTGAGGAGTGATCTGTGTCTAGTGTTATGGTCATGTGTCCTGTTAAAATTGGTAAGGAGAAGTTTGAGTGGTGGGTTAATATTTGCATAGAGTGTTCTATGTATGTAATAGGCACAGTAAAAAGTATGAATGTCTTGTATGGTGAGTAAGTTTAGGTTTTTGAATATTGGTGGAGTATGTTGTCTGGAGTGTGAATTTGTTATCATTCTAACTGCTGCCTTTTGTTGTGTTATTAGTGGTCTGAGATGAGTTATTGATGTAGAGCCCCATGCGCAGATTCCATAGGTGAGGTAGGGGTAAATGAGTGAATGATATAGGGTAAGGAGAGCTGGTTGTGGAACATAGTACCGTATCTTGGATAGTATTCCCACGGTCTTTGAGACTTTCTTGGAAATTTGTTGTATATGTGTCTGAAATTTGAGGCCACTGTCAAGATGGATTCCTAAGAATTTTCCCTCTGTGAGTTTTGTGATAGGGGACCCGTTTATCATTATGTTAAGTGGTGCGTTTGTAGCTCTGTTCCCAAACTGGATAAAATAGGTTTTATCAATATTGAGAGTAAGTTTGTTGGTCATCATCCAGGTAGATATTTTCTGCAATTCAGTATTTACAATGTTGGCTAGTATGTCTGGGCTTGGGTGCGAGATAACGTATGTAGTGTCATCTGCAAATAGTATGGGTTTGAGTAGTTGAGATGCATTTGGTAGGTCGTTAATGTAAATGAGAAAGAGAAGTGGGCCAAGAACACTTCCTTGTGGGACAACTACTGTAATAGTTTGCACGGTAGAGCTAGCTCCATTTGTGTACACATATTGGTTTCTGTTGCTAAAGTATGATTTTAGGTAGTTGAGGGAGTGCCCTCTTATACCATAGTGTGATAATTTTAGGTGTAACAGATCATGGTCAACTGTATCAAAAGCTTTTCGTAAATCAATGAAGATTCCCACTGGGATTTCTTTTTTCTCAAGAGCGGTGAAAATTATTTCTAACATGTGTATAATGGCATCATTTGTATTTTTATTAGGCCTGAATCCAAATTGACAGTGGTTGAGTACGTTGTTGGAGGTGAGGTAGGAATATATTTGTCTATGAAGTAATTTTTCAAAGATTTTGGAGAGAAGGGGTAAGTTAGATATCGGCCTGTAGTTATTCAGGTCTGTTTGATCTCCTCCTTTATGTATTGGGGTGACCCTCGCTATTTTGAGTATTGATGGGAAGGTAGAGGATTCGATGGATTTGTTAAAGAGTGTTGCAATAATTGGTGAGAGAACTTGAGAGGCTTTTTTGTATATAAAAGGTGATAAGTTATTTAGGTCACAATAAGTCATACTTTTGTAATTGTACCATTTGTTCATTAACTACCTCTCTTAGTGTTCTAATAATTCTATATACAGTGGAACCCCGAGTTTTGGCCACCCCAAGTATCGGCCGCTTCGAGTTCCGGTCGCTTTTTTTTTGGCCAAATTTTGTCCCGAGTTTCGGCCATTGCCCCGTGTTTTGGCCGGCGTACCAGACTTGTCCACCTGCCCGCGCAGGCATCGTGAGCCAGTCTAGCTTTGTTTATCCTAGAGTGAACATTACCCTGCGTGCTCATCCAAACATTTCACAATAAATTCATTGTGTTTAGTGCTTGTTTATTGATTGTGACTGTGAAATAAGCCACCACGGGCCCAAAGAACTTCATAGCGGCAGCCCTTTGGTAAAGAAAGTGAGAAACATGATAGAATTGAAGAAAGAAATTGTAGCAAAGTACCAAAGTGGAGGAGGAAGAGAGAAGGGAGAATGTGCCTTCTTCAGTGATTCACTGATTCTACGATATGTACGATACTAAAGCAGCACGAGTCAATAAAGGCTATAGCACCAGCCAGTGATAAAGTGTAGCATTAACAGTGTAGCAAGTAAGTTAGAGTTATATAGAGCGACTGACAACACCGCTGTCTCTGCTGCCACCATCACCACCACTATGTAAGGCTTATCTTTCAGTGGCCCTTATACACCCAACAACAACAACACAGCAACACTCGTCGGTTAGGGAGAGAGACATATGACATATTTTATTCATTCTAGAGTATATATCATGTTTCTATGTTATTAATATTGTTTATTATGTCATATTAGATGAATTGTGCTAGATAAATAAGCTGTAGAGTTGATATTAGTGTCATATTGAAGGACTATCTTGTCCTGCCTCCAAACAAACTCTCCTGCCTCTCTCATACGCCAACAAGAGTCTTCAATAAAGGTAAAACTGATTTAAATGTTCATTTATCCATTAAAATTAGTGCTTTGTATTTATTTCTCATTGTTTTCTGTATGTAAAACTATAGTATTTATTCTTTGTGAGGGAAAAGTGGATAACAAGTGGGGTTTGGGTTGTTCAGTCAGCCGGGAATCATTAGCGAGTTTCAGCCCGCACTCCCATCTAGCGAGCTGGGGCGAAACTCCAGTTCCCGGTTGTCTGGAGTTTACCTGGAGAGAATTCCAGGGGTCAACGCCCCTGCGGCCCGGTCTGTGACCAGGCCTCATGTTGGACCAGAGCCTGATCAACCAGGCTGTTACTGCTGGCCGCACGCAGTCCAACGTACGAACCACAGCCTGGCTGGTCAAGTACCGACTTTAGGTGCTTGTCCAGTGCCTGCTTGAAGACAGCCAGGGGTTTGTTGGTAATCCCCCTTATGTATGCTGGGAGGCAGTTGAACAATCTTGGGCCCCTGACACTTATTGTGTTGTCCCTCAACGTGCTAGTGGCACCCCTGCTTTTCATTGGGGGGGATGTTACATAGCCTGCCGAGTCTTTTTTCCTCGAGAATTTTCCACGTGTATATAACAATGTATCTCTCCCGCCTGCGTTCTAGGGAGTACAGGTTTAGAAACTTCAAGCGTTCCCAGTAATTGAGGTGATTTATTGCAGTTATCCGTGCCGTGAAGGTTCTCTGCACATTTTCAAGGTCAGCAATTTCACCTGCCTTGAAAGGTGCAGTTAGTGTGCAGCAATATTCCAGCCTAGATAGAACAAGTGATTTGTAGTGTCAACATGGGCTTTGCATCCCTTGTTTTGAAGGTTCTCATTATCCATCCTGTCATTTTTCTAGCAGATGCAATTGCTACGGTGTTATGGTCTTTGAAGGTGAGATCCTCTGACATGATCACTCCCAGGTCTTTGACATTAGTTTTTCGCTCTATTGTGTGGTTGGAATTAGTTTTGTACTCCGATGAGATTTTAATTTCCTCACGTTTTCCGTATCTGAGTAATTGAAATTTCTCATCATTGAACTTCACGGATGATTTTAATTTCTTCTCCTGGTACTATTAACCTTACCTGGTGTGGGTTGAAGTTTGGAGAGTCACTTCACCTCCACTCTTCTCCTGATCAGATAGGGTGATCTACTATGAGTATTATTGTTTGTTGTTTCTTTTTTTCTGTTTCTTGGTTACCAATAGTGACTTTGACATTGTATACCACCTCTTTCTGTCTTAAATGTTACTCATCTTTTGGTAAACAGTTCATTTTTCTTTTGTTATCAGCTGTGCTGCTGGCCTGGACCTCCAGGGTAGATGCTGCTGCTGGCCTGGTCCTCCAGGGTAGACTCTGCTGCTGGCCTGGTCCTCCAGGGTAGACTCTGCTGCTGGCCTGGTCCTCCAGGGTAGACTCTGCTGCTGGCCTGGTCCTCCAGGGTAGACGCTAGGAATGTGAGCAAGATCCCTGTCTTCGGAACTTGTGGAATATTACAACTACTACTCGTTCAGTTTCCAGATTATTGGACTTCGAGGATATTAAGAGTACTCCTCACCTTGCATATCTAAAGTGTGGTGCTACAACTAAGTGGTATCAGGAGATCCCATAACATCAGAGAATTACAACCAACCCGGATAACCTACACCATTTCTTCAAACTATTCGGGGCCTTACTCCTGATATAACATCTTACCGTAACCACAAGGGCCATATTCTTTTTTATTATATTAAGTTTTAAATTAAAACTCAGGAAAATCTATCTTAATCATTAATCCTAAGAGTTTTTATTTTTTCATTTTTTTTTTTTATTTGATCAGGCGGAAGGCGTTCCCCTGACATTCTTTAAAAAAATGAATTTTTTGGTGAATATTTTTGGGTGGAACGGATTAATTGGATTTACATTATTTCTTATGGGAAATATTGCTTCGACTTTCGGCCGTTTCGAGTTTAGGCCTAGCTCCTGGAACGGATTACGGCCGAAACTCGGGGTTCCACTGTAATTGCATCAGTAGGCTTACTTAATAGTCTATCTCTAAATATTAACATTAGAATTAGTCGGCCCTGAAATGTCTCCCACAATTACTGGCTTTATTTTGTACCTAACAATGCTTTATAACAGGAAAATTGCTTTATTTTAATAAAGTTAGTATGTGTGTTTGTTTGAACATGGCAGAACAAGGGAGATATATACAAACATGACAGAACAAGCGAGATATATACAAACATGACAGAACAAGCGAGATATATACAAACATGACAGAACAAGCGAGATATATACAAATATGACAGAACAAGCGAGATACGTATATACAAACATGACAGAACAAGCGAGATACAGTGGACCCCCAGCTAACGAACACCCCGGAAATTGTACAATTATGTAAGTAGTATAATATTGTAAGTGCTTGTGGAAGTGTATTTTTGGGGGTCTGAAATCGACTAACCTACTTGACATTATTTCTTAAGGGAGTAAATTCGTTCGGTAATGGCACTTGAGCAGGCTTCTGGAATGAATTTTGTTTGTTAACCGGGGGTCCACTGTATATATGTATAAATGAAAAACTATTTCAGATCGGAGGGCATTCGAACCTGTGTACGTTGGGACCATGTACACACAGGTGCACGCACACACACACACACAGGCACAGACAAACGCACAGGCGCACACACACACAAGCACAGGCGCACACATATGCACAGGCACACACACATGCACAGGTGCACACACATGCACAGGCGCACACACATGCACAGGCGCACACACATACTAACTTCTCTTATAAAGCTCTTTTTATATACTAAAATTTCCTGTGTATATTATGGAAACAATGTAGTACGCATGTATTTAAAACTGAACACCAGGTGGAGATGAGCTTTATAAGACAAGTGACTGTATATAGAAGAGCTTTATAAGACAAGTGACTATATAGAAGAGCTTTACAAGACAAGTGACTGTATATAGAAGAGCTTTACAAGACAAAGTGACTGTATATAGAAGAGCTTTACAAGACAAGTGACTGTATATAGAAGAGCTTTACAAGACAAGTGACTGTATATATTAGAGCTTTACAAGACAAAGTGTATATAGAAGAGCTTTACAAGACAAGTGACTGTATATAGAAGAGCTTTATAAGACAAGTGACTGTATATAGAAGAGCTTTACAAGACAAAGTGACTGTATATAGAAGAGCTTTACAAGACAAAGTGACTGTATATAGAAGAGCTTTATAAGACAAGTGACTGTATATAGAAGAGCTTTACAAGACAAGTGACTGTATATAGAAGAGCTTTACAAGACAAAGTGACTGTATATAGAAGAGCTTTACAAGACAAGTGACTGTATATAGAAGAGCTTTACAAGACAAGTGACTGTATATATTAGAGCTTTACAAGACAAAGTGTATATAGAAGAGCTTTATAAGACAAGTGACTGTATATAGAAGAGCTTTACAAAACAAGTGACTGTATATAGAAGAGCTTTATAGGACAAGTGACTGTATATAGAAGAGCTTTATAAGAGAACGAACTGTATACAGAGGTCTACAGTAGAGCAGTAAACCCTGAGGGACTCACCCCGTGTCAACGTGCTTGTGGCAGTAGGTCAGCAGGTTGGTGGCACACACCTTGACCAGTGCCAAGGTCTGCTTGACCTTGCCAGAGCTGAAGGTCGGGGTCATCACTGACCTTACTGCTTTCCACACACTGCCTTTCAACCCCAGCAGCATGTGGTCCATCACTGGTTCATTGAACCGCACGAAACTGCAACCAGAACCACCATCAACAACCCTAAACAACCATGAACAACCTTAATAATAATAATATAATTATATACAGCCTCTCCTCACTTAACAATGGAGTTCCGTTCCTAAGACCATGTCGGTAAACAAATTCGTCGCTAAGCAAGGAGCATACTGTAATGGTAGTGGGTTTGTGTCAACCATATTTGATATTGTTTTAATGTCACCTTTGCACCATTTATAAATTTGTTTAATATATCTTTAAATGTTTATACAGTAGTATAGTACTGTATATTGTACTAAACAGAATAGAGGAAATCAACTCTAATATACATTATTTAGGTATATATATACTGGTCATTGTAAGTCTGAATCTTTGGTAAACGAGTATGAAGTTAAGTGAGGAAGGATAAATAAATATATATATATATATATATATATATATATATACAGTGGTACCTCGGTTAACGATGGTCCCAAACTCGCCCTTTTATGTAAGTTTATTTTTTTAAATGCTTTTGTAAGTGTATTTTTGGGGGTCTAAAAGGACTAGTCTATTTTACATTATTCCTTATGGGGATAAATTCGTTTGGTAATGGCACTTGAACAGCATTCTGGAATGAAAAAATATCGTTAACCGAGGTACCACTGTACAGTCATCCCTTGGTTTTCAATTGTCTCAGTTTTCACCGATTTTGGTTTTAGCTGACTTTTTTCGCAGAAAAATTGTCTCGGTTTTCAACGATTGTCTCAGTTTTCACCGATCGTATGGGAGCTGTCCACCAGTGCCGCACACATACAAAGGCCGTAAGCCCGCCACCCATGCACCCCCCACGTACATTTTAACGCAGTCTAGCATTGTTTATGCTTGAGTGAACATCATCCCAGGAGATCCTACAAAATATTTATTAACAATTCATTGTTTTTGGCCCTTGATTATTGTGTGTGACTGCTAAATAAGCTACCATGGGCCCAAAGAAAGCTCCTAGTTCCAGTCCTTTGGTAAAGAAAGTGAGAAACACGATGGAGTTTAAGAGTGTAGCAGGCATGCAGGGAATGTAGCATGCATGCAGGGAGTGTAGCATGTATGCAGGGAGTGTAGCATGTATGCAGGGAGTGTAGCATGTATGCAGGGAGTGTAGCATGTATGCAGGGAGTGTAACATGTATGCAGGGAGTGTAGCATGTATGCAGGGAGTGTAGCATGTATGCAGGGAGTGTAGCATGTATGCAGGGAGTGTAACAT
Source organism: Cherax destructor (assembly GCA_009830355.1). Taxonomy (NCBI): domain Eukaryota; kingdom Metazoa; phylum Arthropoda; class Malacostraca; order Decapoda; family Parastacidae; genus Cherax; species Cherax destructor. The sequence continues at coordinate 10,150 of WNWK01025271.1, read as the reverse complement.
GTATGCAGGGAGTGTAGCATGTATGCAGGGAGTGTAGCAAGTATGCAGGGAGTGTAGCATGTATGCAGGGAGTATAGCATGTATGCAGGGAGTGTAGCAGGTATGCAGGGAGTGTAGCAGGTATGCAGGGAGTGTAGCAGGCAGGGAGGGAGTGTAGCAGGCAGGGAGGGAGTGTAGCAGGCAGGGAGGGAGTGTAGCAGGCATGGAGGGAGTGTAGCAGGCAGGGAGGGAGTGTAGCAGGCATGCAAGGAAGTGACCCCGGATAAGGACTTGGTACCTGAATTCCTTATGGAAGGGGTTTCACCTTCCAAAAAATAGTGTCTCTTCCCTCTCCCCTCCTCCCTCTCTTCCTTCCAGCAACATCAGACTTCAATAAAGGTAAGTGCCACAAAGAGTTCATTCATTTGTGCATGTAAATCTATCTTTAAGGCCCCCAATTTTTTTTTTTTCCAAACTTCTGGGTTTCTGGAACGGATTAATTGAATTTCCATTATTTCTTATGGGGAAAATAGTTTTGGTTTTCACTGATTTTGGTTTTAGCTGATCCATCTGGAACGGATTACAATTGAAAACCAAGGGATGACTGTATATAGTATACAGTGGACCCCGAGTAACGAGCACCCCAGAAATCGTACAATTATGTAAGTATAATATTGTAAGTGCTTTTGTAAGTGTATTTTTGGGGGTCTGAAATGGACTAACCTACTTTACAATATTTCTTAAGGGAGTAAATTTGTTCAGTAATGTTACTTGAGCAGGCTTCTGGAATGAATTTTGCTCATTACTCGGGGGTCCACTGTATATATGTACACACACACACACACACACCAGTACAGGCAAATTGCAACTCACCTTCGGTCTGTGAAGTGGTCAAAGTCTTTGACCATGACGTGTTTGAGCAGCTCTGGATCGCCGACCATCAGGCAGGGAATGGTAAACTCATAGTAGCCACAGTAGCGCTTGCCACCGTGCCTGGCATAGAGCAGCTGGTCATACTCGGCCATGGAGTGGGTTGGCCGGAGGCGCGGGTACATGTTGCCAATAAGCCAGGTCGGCCTGGGGCCCCGGACGCCCCGCGACTCCCAAAAAGCATACTTGTTCCGCAGGTAGAGCGCTGCCAGGCAAACCACCAGCGACGCCAGAGCTGCCAGTAGGGGAAACGCCCACAAGCAAGGCTCCGGCTGAACTGCCATCGCGGATGAATGCCAAGTGCCACTAATATCCCACATGAATGCACCTATTTTCTAAGTTCTGAACTATCTTTCCAACCCTACACCACGCATATATATGTAAAGGGAGTCCTGTATTTATAATGTTTGGAGAAGTTTACAAACAATTATTAAAATTTTAGGGAGAACTGATTAAATGAACACATGCATTTAACGTGTGTACCATCTGGCAACAATTGTGTTGACAGGTGTGACTGGCTGGTACATCTATGACTACTCAACTGCCTACGAATCCTGCTGCCAGAATGGGTATATACATGAGTATGGAGTTGTTATGGGATTGTTGTAACGTGCCAGCGGAGGGAGTCAAGATGTGTCAAACTGTCCTCTGGCAATTTGCGACGAGATTTTTTGACAAAATTTGATATCAGTCAAAATATAAATGCAGTACCATCACTGCCAGGCACTGTGATGAGTTGACAATCTAATGCTATTATTATTATTATGTATGGGGAAGCGACAGACCTGTATGGGCTATACAGCACTGAGTAACTCTCTACTGACAGTGTATTAAGGTTAACGACGAGATTGATCCATGTCGATCCGATTTGTGAGATCAGGCCTAGGGTGGCGGTGTGCCACACTTTGAGTGCTGACTGTGGCACTGTGTCAACACGGGAGTATCCTGAGGTGGTAGGCACCAATGGCGCTGTGTGTATGTGAACTTGTGTGTCACGCACACCTGCGGCTGTTTGTGGCACATGGAGCAGAACTAATGACTTAAACTGAGTATGACAGTTCTAAGGCCTTGTGGGAACAACAGAACAGTGCCAAGAATGAGCTTTCCTAACTTAAACTAGGTGCAACAGTTCTACAACTGGGTGGAAATGACACAACAGTGACAACGAGGGACATTTACAATGAACAGCTCCCCTAGATTTATGAACGTGCTACAAGCATGCGAAACAAGTCAGGACAGCAAGGGATACGAAGGTGATCGAACCAGAGGTCACAGCTTAACGAATGAATATCCTGACTTCTCTTGGGCACTCTCTGCAATGTCAGGAACACTCACTGCAACGTCAGGGACACTCACTGCAATATCAGGGACATTCACTGCAACATTAGGGACACACAGCTGCAACGAGAGAAGCTGCCATCAATTTCAACTCACATAAGCAAATTTTTTAACTTATTTCACAACATAATTTATAATAACCCCAACATTTTATACAGTCAACCCCCAGTGCTTGACGGCATCGGAGGTCGTCCAAATCAGTGTTCGACGGGTTTGTTGACGAGAATTTTGGCTCGGTATTAGACGAGCCGCTCGGAGTTGGCGATTTGTCTTGGACGCGTACGCGTGGCCCGTGGCCCAGCTGGGCGCCCAGGTACTCAGTGTGCTATTGTTTACAAGCGAGCGACCACCACCCACGCACCACCCATGCATTCATACCAGTATATTGTTATTATTCCAATGTTTTTAGTGCTTGCAACTGCTAAATAAGCCACCATGGGCCCCAAGAAAGCTCCTAGTGCCAGCCCTGTGGTAAAGAATGTCAGAAATACGGTAGAATTGAAGAAGGAGATGATAGCAAAATATGAAAGTGGAGTGCGTATCACTGAGCTGGCCAGGCTCTATGGCAAATCCCATTCAACCATCTCTTCCATTATGGCCAAGAGAAAGGAAATCAAGGACGCTGTTGTTGCGAAAGGTGCAAGTATGGTCGCAAAACAGAGATCTCAAGTGCTGGAACAAGTGGAAACTTTGTTGTTGTTGTGGATCAACGAGAAACAGTTAGCAGGAGATAGTGTTTCGCAGGCGATAATATGTGAAAAAGCAAGGCAGTTGCATGATGATCTCGTTAAGAAAATGCCTGCAACGAGTGCTGAAGTGAATGAATTTAAAGCCAGCAAAGGCTGGTTTGACAGATTTTAGAAGTGAAGTGGCATACATAGTGTTGTGAGGCATGGTGAGGAAGCCAGTTCTGACAAAAGTGCGGCTGAAAATTACGTGAATGAATTCGTGGGGTACATAGAGGCTGAACAATTCCAACTCCAACAAATGTTCAATTGTGACAAAACAGGCCTGTTTTGGAAGAAAATGCCCAACAGGACCTTCATTACACAGGAGGAAAAGGCACTCCCAGGACATAAGCCTATGAAAGACAGGCTAACTCTGATGTTGTGTGCCAATGCCAGTGGTGATTGTAAAGTGAAGCCATTAGTGGTGTATCATTCTGAAAATCCCCGAGTGTTTAAGAGATGCGGTGTCTCCAAGTCTAATTTGTGCATGATGTGGAAGTCTAACAATAAGGCATGGGTCACTAAGGAAATTTTCCTTGATTGGTTCAAAAACGTGTTTGGCCCCAGTGTGAAGAAATATCTCAAGGAAAATAATTTGCCACTTAAGTGCCTCCTGATAATAGACAATGCTCCTGGTCATCCTCAAGACTTAGCAGAGGAAATTGTGCAGGGCTGTGAGTTCATCAAAGTGAAGTTCTTGCCCCCTAATACCACTCCTCTCCTCCAGCCCATGGACCAGCAGGTCATTTGCAACTTTAAAAAACTCTACACCAAAGCAATGTTTCAAAAGTGCTTTAATGTGACCACAGACATGGATATGACCCTAAAAGAGTTTTGGAAAGATCATTTCCATATCCTGCATTGTGTAAAGCTTATAGGTAAGGCTTGGGAGGGAGTGACTACCAGGACTTTGAACTCTGCCTGGAGAAAATTGTGGCCAGACTGTGTCCTAGATTTTGAAGGTTTTGGGGCTGAGCCTCAGAACCCTGAGCCTGAGCCTGTTGTGCAAGAAATTGTGGAACTGGGCAAGTCCATGGGGTTGGATGTTTGTACCCAGGATGTGGAACAGTTGGTGGAGGAGCACAATGAAGAGTTAACCACTGAAGATCTGCAAGAGCTTCAACAGCAACAACAGACCACAGTTCAGGAAAATGGTCCAGAGGGGGAGGAGGTGGAAGCGAGATGGAAGAAGGTGCCTTCTTCAAAAATTAAGGAGATTTGTGCCCAATGGACTAATGTGCAAACATTTATGTTATGAGAGGTTTTTACAAAGTAGAAGTGATGCAAGGAGGGAAGAGTATATGAAGAAAAAAAGAGAGGTTAAGAGAGTGGTCAAGCAATGTAAAAAGAGAGCAAATGAGAGAATGGGTGAGATGTTATCAACAAATTTTGTTGAAAATAAGAAAAAGTTTTGGAGTGAGATTAATAAGTTGAGGAAGCCTAGGGAACAAATGGATTTGACAGTTAAAAATAGGAGAGGAGAGTTATTAAATGGAGAGTTAGAGGTATCGGGAAGATGGAGGGAATATTTTGAGGAGTTGTTAAATGTTGATGAAGACAGGGAAGCTGTGATTTTGTGTATAGGGAAAGGAGGAATAACATCTTGTAGGAGTGCGGTAGAGCCAGTTGTGAGTGTGGGGAAGTTCGTGAGGCAGTGGGTAGAATGAAAGGGGTAAGGCAGCTGGGATTGATGGGATAAAGGTAGAAATGTTAAAAGCAGGCGGAGATATAGTTTTGGAGTGGTTGGTGCTATTATTTAATACATGTATGGAAGAGGGTAAGGTACCTAGGGACTGGCAGAGAGCGTGCATTGTTCCTTTGTATAAAGGCAAAGGGACAAAAGAGAGTGCAAAAATTATAGGGAATAAGTCTGTTGAGTATACTAGGTAAAGTGTATGGTAGAGTTATTATTGAAAGAATTAAGAGTAAGACGGAGAGCAGAATAGCAGATGAACAAGGTGGCTTTAGGAAAGGTAGGGGGTGTGTAGACCAAGTGTTTGCAGTAAAACATATAGGTGAACAGTATTTGGATAAGGGTAAAGAGGTTTTTGTGGCATTTATGGATTTGGAAAAGGCATATGATAGGGTGGATAGGGGGGCAATGTGGCAGATGTTGCAGGTGTATGGAATAGGAGGTAGGTTACTGAAAGCAGTGAAGAGCTTTTATGAGGATAGTGAGGCTCAGGTTAGAGTGTGTAGGAGAGAGGGAGATTATTTCTCGGTAAAAGTAGGCCTTAGACAGGGATGTGTGATGTCACCGTGGTTGTTCAATATACACTGTATTTATAGATGGGGTTGTAAGAAAAGTGAATTCGAGAGTCTTGGCAAGAGGTGTGGGGTTAAAAGACAAAGAATCAAATACAAAGTGGGAGTTGTCACAGTTACTTTTTGCTGATGACACTGTGCTTTTGGGAGATTCTGAAGAGAAGTTGCAGAGGTTGGTGGATGAATTTGGTAAGGTATGTAAAAGAAGAAAATTGAAAGTGAATATAGGAAAGAGTAAGGTGATGAGGATAACAAAAGATTAGGTGACGAAAGATTGGATATCAGATTGGAGAGAGAGTATGGAGGAGGTGAATGTATTCAGATATTTGGAAGTGGACATGTCAGCGGATGGGTCTATGAAGGATGAGGTGAATCATAGAATTGATGAGGGAAAAGGGTGAGTGGAGCACTTGGAGTCTGTGGAGACAAAGAACTTTGTCCATGGAAGTTAAGAGGGAATGTATGAGAGTATAGTTATACCAACACTCTTATATGGGTGTGAAGCATGGGTGATGAATGTCGCAATGAGGAGAAGGCTGAGGCAGTGGAGATGTCATGTCTGAGGTCAATGTGTGTGTGAATATAATGCAGAGAATTCGGAGTTTGGAAATTAGGAGGAGGTGTTGGATTACCAAAACTATTATCCAGAGGGCTGAGGAGGGGTTGTTGAGGTGGTTCAGACATGTAGAGAGAATGGAACGAAACAGAATGACCTTGAGTGTATAAATCTGTAGTTAGGAAGGCGGGGTAGGGGTCGGCCTAGGAAAGGTTGGAGGAGGGTAAAAAAGGTTTTGTGTGCGAGGGCTTGATTTCCAGCAAGCATGCGTGTGCGTATTTGATAGGAGTGAATGGAGACAAATGGTTTTAATACTTGACGTGCTGTTGGAGTGTGAGCAAAGTAACATTTATGAAGGATTCAGGGAAACCGGCAGGCCGGACTTGAGTCCTGGAGATGGAAAGTACAGTGTCTGCACTCTGAAGGAGAGGTGTTAATGTTGCAGTTTTATAACTGTAGTGTAAAGCACCCTCTGGCAAGACAGTGATGGAGTGAATGATGACGAAAGTTTTTCTTTTCGGGCCACCCTGCCTTGGTGGGAATCGCCGATGTGTTAATAAAATAAAAAATAAATTATGTATGATTATCACCCTAACCAAGATGTTGCAGGCCGTGTATGCGACATGTTTAATGACAATGTCTTGTCACATTTTAGGGACATTTTAAAGAACCCCCAGACACAGAGATCCCTGGACAGATTTTTTGTTAGAGGGGGGTCCCTTTGACTCTCAAGCTGGTCCTAGTGGCATTAAAAGAAAAGGCCAGTAACCCCAGAAAAGAACTTGCCACCTGCAGTGTTAATGGAAGGGATTCCCTTCCCAAACACTAGCATACTATACTCCATCTTTCCCTCCTCCCGTCCTACACATCAACAACTCTTCAATAAATGTAAGTGACATATTATTGTACTATTATTTCTTAATTTTTCATAAAATTGTGTATAATTTAATGTCAAAAAGTTCTAAAAAATATTTTATTTTAATACTTTTGGATGTCTGGAACGATTAATTTTATTTCCATTATTTCTTATGGGGAAAATAGAATCGGAGTTTGACCAAACCGGTGATTGACGGGCCCTCTGGAACGGATTACCGACGAGAACCGGGGGTTGACTGTATATACATATATACGTACATGTACAGTGGACCTCGGTTTGCCGAAAATTCGTTCCAGAATGCTGCTCAAGTGCCATTACCGAAGAATTTACTTCCTTAAGAAATAATGTCACGTAGGTTAGTCTATTTCAGACCCCAAAAATACACTTGCAACAGCACTTACTAAAATACACTTACATAAATGTTCGAGTTTGGAGATGCAGAAACCGAGGGACCACTGTACAGTGGTACCTCTACTTACAAGAGCTCCCAACTCGAACAATTTTTAAGTGTATTTTTGTAGGTGCTGTAAGTGTATTTTTAGGGGTCTGAAATGGATTACGTAATCTAATTTTCATTATTTCTTATGGGAAAAATTCCTTCGGTATCGGCACTTGAATAGCCGTCTGGAGACGAATTAAACTCGTAACTCGAGGTACCACTGTATATATATATATATATATATATATATAGGATGGGGTCCACCTCTGGTGCAAATTGTGGGACCCATAGCCTCGGAGAAGTGGATAATAAGGCTTCAAGGAAGAATATTTGGATTTCTTCCTGAAGCCATTTGAATAGTACTATTCCACTTTCCCTACCACCCCATCTTTTCATTCTTTTTTTTTTACCAATAGGTATATTTTATTACATAATATGGTACAAAAGATTTAAGAGATACATTGTTGATATAAAGATGGCATATACAGTACATATTGTTACATGTTTGTCACTGATTATAATGCGAAAATCTCATCCAGCTCCTCAGAGCTGTGTTGTGCATGGATGTAGTGCAGATGATAAGAGATGACTGCCAGTGTTATTAATGAAAAGAAGTTCGATGTCATAGCTCTAAGTGAAACAAAGTAGAAGGGGGTAGTGGAGTTTCAGTGGGGAGAAATAAATGGGATTAAGTCATAAGTATCTGAGAGAGTTAGAGCTAAGGAAGGAGTAGCAATAATGTTGAAGGACCAGTTATGGAAGGAGAAGAGGAAATATACATGTATAAATGTGGTTTTTGCCTTGTTTTTAGCATAAAGGTCAGATGTGAAGAGTTGGTTATAATAAGTGTTTATGCACCTGGAGAAAAGAGGAGTGTAGAGGAGAGAGAGATTTTGGGAGATGTTAATTGAGTGTTCAGGAAGTTTTGAAGAAACAGTTATAGAGGGCATGGTGGGTAAGTTTGGGGTGCCAGGTGTAAATGATAATGGGGATCCCTTTGATTGAACTTTGTATAGAACAAGGTTTGGTAATAGGTAATACATATTTTAAGATATGAGTGTGATATAGGAGTAATGACAGTACAGTAGACTGTCATTTAGCACGAGATTATGTTGCACGTACGGGTATTGCACGATTGAAGAATTGCGCACATTATTATCTAACATGACGTAAAATGATATTACACGGTCGAAGGGAGGGAAAAGATTTTGAGCGCGCGTTGCCTGCGGTGGGTTAAACCATTGAGTCAGTGGGGAGTCCTACTGCTATCCCCGCCACCCTCACCCACCCACGCATCCCTCCCAGCGTTCAGTTTGGTTCATACGCGTGCAGGACAACAATAATCGGGAAGGTTGCTGTGTTTATTTACACATTTTCTCATTTTCATTGCATTTTCATAGATCTACCAAGCAATCATGGCACCCAGTAAGCATACAAGTGTTCCAGCAAGTGACAGGAAAGGTTTAAGCGTTCAAGTCTAGGAATTGCAAAGTTTGAGTGACTGACTGACTGACTGACTTACTGAATGACTGACTGACTTACTGAATGACTTGACTGACTTACTGAATGACTTGACTGACTTACTGAATGACTTGACTCACTTACTGAATGACTTGACTCACTTACTGAATGACTTGACTGACTTACTGAATGACTTGACTCACTTACTGAATGACTTGACTCACTTACTGAATGACTTGACTTACTGAATGACTTGACTGACTTACTGAATGACTTGACTGACTTACTGAATGACTTGACTCACTTACTGAATGACCTGACTGACTTACTGAATGACTTGACTGAATGACTTGACTCACTTACTGAATGACTTGACTCACTTACTGAATGACTTGACTGACTTACTGAATGACTTGACTTACTTACTGAATGACTTGACTGACTTACTGAATGACTTGACTGACTTACTGGGACTGACTGACTGACTTACTGACTGACTTGGCTGACTTACTGAATGACTTAAAGTTAGACACTCAGTACAACCATCGACTTCAGTTCCAGAACCTCTACCATCCACCTCAGCCCAGTAGGGCCACAGCATAACTCTCCACTCTCTTCACAATCCTCCACAAATACCAGCACTCACCTGGAGTTTACCTGGAGAGAGTTCCATGGGTCAACGCCAATGCGGCCCGGTCTGTGACCAGGCCTCATGTTGGATCAGAGCCTGATCAACCAGGCTGTTACTGCTGGCTGCACGCAGTCCAACGTACAAACCACAGCCTGGCTGGTCAGGCACCGACTTTAGGTGCCTGTCCAGTGCCTGCTTGAAGACAGCCAGGGGTCTATTGGTAATCCCTCTTATGTATGCTGGGAGGCAGTTGAACAGTCTTGGGCCCCTGACACTTATTGTGTTGTCTCTCAACATGCTAGTGGCACCCCTGCTTTTCATTAGGGAATGTTATATCGTCTGCCGAGTCTTTGCTTTCTTAGGAGTGACACCCGTGTGAAAGTTTGGTACTAATCCCTCTAGGATTTTCCAAGTGTATATAATAATGTATCTCTCCGCCTGCATTCCAGGAGTACAGGTTTAGGAACTTCAAGCGTTCCCAGTAAATGAGGTGGTTTATTGCAGTTATGCGTGCCCTGAAGGTTCTCTGTACATTTTCTAGGTCAGCAATTTCACCTGCTTTGAAAGGTGCAGTTAGTGTGCAGCAATATTCCAGCCTAGATAGAACAAGCGACCTGAAAAGTGTCAACATGGGCTTGGTATCCCTGGTTTTGAAGGTTCTCATTATCCATCCTGTCATTTTTCTGGCAGATGCGATTGCTACAGTGTTATGGTCCTTGAAGGTGAGATCCTCTGTCATGATCACTCCCAGGTCTTTGACATTAGTTTTTTGCTCTATTGTGTGGTTGGAATTTGTTTTATACTCCGATGAGATTTTAACCCTTTGGGGGTCGACAGGCCTTCTGAGGAAAGTGTTCCTGGGGTCGAAAAATATTCAGAAAAAAAAAAAATTATTTTTTCTTATGAAATGATAGAGTTTTTTTTTGAATATAAATAACTAACAAAA
>WNWK01025270.1:0-28739 GCA_009830355.1 Cherax destructor | reverse complement strand
GGCGTCCTCTCTTAGGCCTTCATCAGCAGATCTTGGTACTTCGGACTCTTGTAGTCCCAGCAGGCGTGTCTTGACATAGATTGAAGATAGGCATCAGGCGGAGGGGAAGAAGGATGAGGGAGGGGGGGTAATAAAGAAGGAAGTGAGAGAAAGTATAGCTGTAGTGAGCAATCTTGGTCATCGTCGGGATACTCCTGGCATCGTCATCGAGGGGGGTCTCCGTCGTCATCATAATCGAGGGGGCGGGTGGGCAGCTAGGACGGGGAGCAAAGTCTCCAAGTCGTGGGTGGCCAGGTAAACCATCCGGGCTGCCTTGTCCTCGCGGGTCAGATCCCCCGGTGCCATCGGGAAGTGCCTGTGGCGGATGGACATCGTCGCTGGACAGTCAAGCATGTAGTGAACTAGAGGCTTTAGGACCATCCGGTCGCAGTGTCGGCAAAGCTCCTCCCTCTCGCGTTGGATGAGGCGCTTTGCAGTAGGGTAGCCGAGGCGCAGGGGGTGTACACTTACTTGCAGCTCCCTCTTCAGTTTCCTCATGTTTGGTGGGGGCTCCCTACGTATCGCTCTGTCATACCAGTGCCGGCTCTGAGATGCTCCCGGTGCCAGTAGCGGGCGCCTGGCTGCCGAGGCTGCCCCCAGCTGCACCAACTCATGCATCAGCACGTTGAAGAGAGTTGGGCTGAGGACTCCGCCCTGCGGGGTGCCATTTTCCAAGGCCCTCCTGCTGCTTCGCCTCACCTGACTACAGTATATAAGCCACCTCTACGGACATGTGCTGTACTTTCTACAAGATTGATGGACTGAACACATCGACTCCAGGCCGAGGGACTGATTACACCTTTCTACTTTGTATTGGACTGATGAAGCCACTGTGTGGCGAAACGTTTCCTCAATAAAGATACCCAAGTGTTGCATATGTGTCTAATTTATAACTTGTCGGTTCTCTGAACCATTCAACTACTACTACAACTAACCCATCTCTTTGGGTATTACCTACTTCCACTGGGAAATCCTGCCTACCAGTGACTATGCCCTCGTCTGCTACCCGTCTCTATCAGCTGTCGCCTATTTAAGGTCAAGCCTGCTTACCTGTTCTTCATAATCTCCACACCTACGGTGCTGAACACACCAACTCCAAGGTTGAGGGACTGACCACCTCATCTTTTGTATATAGTTCTACTGTCTTCATATTATGTCCTAGAATTTTGTATTGATAAAGCCACTGGATGGCGAAACGTTTACTATAAAGATACCCAGATGTTGCACATGTCTTAATTTCAGGATTTATGTAGGGGAACAGCAAGAAACATCGAAATACGCCTCAATGAACACATTAATGCATGTAGGAACGATAACCTGAACAACGCCTGAGTACAACACCGAAATTCCACCAATCATCTCATGAAATTCAAAGACTCCCGATTAGCAATCAAAGAAACTAATTTCTAAAGACGCAAGTGCCTTGAATCAGCACTTATCGCTGTCTTAGCAAGAATCCTTCTGAAAATACTACACGAGCACATAGCAGATGTGGAACACTGCTACAGGCCATCTCTATTCCAACCTCCAACAGAAATATTTGTCTAACCTATTTTTATACTATTTTTATTTTTTAACTTGTTGGTTCTCTGAACCATTCATCCACATCCTGTCTGACACAGCAAAATCTTGATCTTGATACAAACGGATTCTTCAACACTTGTCCAACCTTTGGACAAAGACCTACTTCGACTAGTGGATGGTACCACTATGACCCTGCCTCCTCCTGCTTCGCCTCACCTGTCTACAGTATATAAGCAACTTCTATTTGCCCTATGCTGTACTTACTTCAAGATTGATGGACTGAACTCATCGACTCCAGGCCGAAGGACTGATTACCTCAAACTCCTCTTCTCCTTAACACTTTCTACTTTGTATTGGACTGATGAAGCCACTGTGTGGCGAAACGTTTCCTCAATAAAGATACCCAATTGTTGCATATGTGTCTAATTTATCAACTTGTCGGTTCTCTGAACCATTCATCTACAAAATATGAGGTAATCAGTGTCTCAGCCTTAGAGTTGGTGTGTTTACCACCGAAGGTTCTACTGTATTCAAGTTTTGTCCTAGAATCTTTCTTGATAAAGCCACTGGATGGCGAAACGTCTACAATAAAGATACCCAGATGTTGTACATGTCTAATTTTCATCATGTCTGTATTTTATACCATTCATGAACAACTTGTCAGACACTGTAACATCATGGAATCTTGGTTCATAGGACATCTACATAACCTTCTTCACGGCTTCTACGACAACCACTAACCCATCCTTTGAGAATGTTGGGTCTCCACCTGATTCAATCCTATATATACTCACGTACCTTTCAACCAGGTAGATCTGCTTGTGACTTGATAAAGCCCACTCAGTGGGCGAAACGTTGTCTATATAGGATCACATTATACTGCTTAAGTGTTTATTTTTCCATATCACAACTAAAATAATTTTTTTAAGTCCCTCTGAAAATTCTATCCAGAGACACTGTGTTATTTCAGACTTTATACCCGTTTTTATGCAACAGTTCAAAGGATCTCGGACATACATTTTCACCTTCTTTGCCCATACTTCTATCTACTTGGAACAATTTAAAACCCTGAATGTTCCAGTAAGCTGGCATGTCCCGATTTTTCGAATTAAACCATGTCACAGTTATGGTAAATAATCAATGTTACCTGCACTAGCAACTAATCTCAACTCGTCCATCTTATTCCTAGCACTACGACTATTAGTAAAATATATATATGAAGATCCTCCTCTCTTTACCCTTCCTGCTCATTTCTGTGTTTCCCCTGTCTGTTACAGTCCTTGTCACCTAGTGCCACTGGCTTTCCAATATTTACCTTATTCTGCCTATTACTAATTCACCTACAACTCGTAATATTACTACAATGGGACACCACTGTTTTCCCCCAAAACCCATACCACAAACTTTTTCTAGTTTAAAGCCTTAACAGCTTCCTCCATCCTGGCATACATGTCATTTCTGCCATAGAAGAGGTCTCATTTGTCAATGAATGTTACTCCATTTTTCTTACAGTATTTGTCCAGCCAGCAATTGACACCAATTGCCCTGGACAACCAAAGCAATTGGTGTCAATTGCCTAACCAACTCCTTTTCTTGACAAAATACCACATATAACAGGGTTCCCACCCTTCCTAATTATGTCTATTGCTAACCTATACCTGCTAGTCAGGTCCTTACTCCTACGTCTGCCAACATCGTTGCCTCCAGCACTGAGACAGATAATAGGATTGCTCCCATTACCTCTCGTGATGTTGTCCAGACTGCTAACAATATCCTTCATCCCAGCCCCAGGATAACACACCCTCTGCCTCCTATTCCTCTGTGAACCTATATTTACAACGTTTCGTCCACGCAGTGGGATTGATGAAGTCATAAACAGATCTACCTGGGTGGGTAAAAGGTGTGTAATTATAGGTTTTTTCCTACGCACTCTCAAAATCAGGAAAAATAAACACAGGCAGTATAATGTGATCCTTTATTGGCAACGTTTCACCCACACCGTTAGCTTTATCAAGTCACAAACATATCTACCTGGATAAAACATACATGAGTAATTATAGGATTTAGTCAGGTGGAGAATGCTGCATGTGACAATCTTCAAATTTGGGTGATAGTCTAGAACCTTGGGTATCTTTAAAAAGATTGGATAAGTATATGGGTAGACCTTCTGCAGTATTCCTCCATTCTTAAGTTATGTGGGATAGCGATGAAGTAGTTTCTTGGCAAGGGGAAGCGCCCAGGCAGGTGAACTCTGATGAGGTGGTGGGTAGGGCTCTGGGTAGAATGAGGGGTTGGAGGGTGGGAGACGTAACACTGATGCAGAGGGTGGTGTTGGTGAACACCCTTGTTTATATGAATGTGTGGAATGTAGCTGCCGTGTATCCTTTGAGGATGGAAGATGTCAGGGATTTATAAAGGAAAATGTTAAGGTATGTGTGGGGGTATGGAAGGCTGTGACTTAGAAAGGAGGTTGTAATGATGAATGTCCGAAGAGGAGGGTTGGGACTTATTCCTTTAGAACGTCGTGTGAAAGCAGTGTATGTGAAAGTGTTTTTTAAGGAAAGGGGGTGCGGGGAAGTGTGTAGGGTGGGTCATGGAGGATGTACGAAAGTGGTGGGAGGGGAGGGATCTGCTGGTGTGTGAGGATATGGCATGGCAGTTGTTGGCAGTGAGGGAGCCTAAAAGGGTAAAGGTGGGCAGGTTGGGGAGGGGGAGTGAAAAGGGAGGAGTCGTGCAGGGGCAGGATAATTTTCCGGTTTATAATTGGATAGAGATTTGGGGGGGGGGGTAGGAAGATGCATATAATGCCTAAGGTTAGGGAAGTGGCATACAGATTTTTATTGGGTATATTGGCGTCAAGGGCGGAATTATAAAGAATTGGGCTGGTAAGTACAAACGTATGTTAGAGGTGTGGGGATGAGCAGACAGCATATCATGCTGTCTACTTTTGTGAATCTTTAGAGGTGGTGAGGCTGTGGTTTGCAAGGGTGGTTGTATTGGTGGGAGGGGGTGGGGCAGATTTCCCTCCTAAGGGCTTTAAGTTTTGATGTGGGGGAGTACTGAGGGAGGTAGGAAGGGCAATCATGTATGTAGTCGCTTGCATATAGTACAAGCGAAGTACTACTTTGCTCGCTCCTGCATGGTGCCTCGTCACAGCTCTCATGGCGTTGAGTCTGAGTAGAGCACGGGATCTGACATACTCGGCCTGTTTTTGAATGATCAGCTTTTTATCAACGTAGATTCCCAAGTATAGATAGGAGCCTGTCCACTCAAGTTCTATATCCTGAATACGTAATCTATTCATAGGATCTGGTCCCTTGAACATCATTGCAAGAGATTTCTCGGCGTAGATCTAGAGGCCTAGTTCCATGCAAGACTGTGTTATTAGGTCCAAAGCTCTCTGGACCTGTCGCTCCAAATTGCCTTTCCCATTCACTACGAGTGCAAGATCAGCATAGCTGAGGAGCTGGGCACCATTATGAAAGGGAAGGCTCAAGTTCCTGCATAAGGACGTTAAACAGGGTAGGATTAAGCACACCACCTTGTGGCATGCTATTTTCCAGATACTAGGTTTCTTGTTACTATCAGTAATCTGGCTTAGTAGGGTGGATATACAGTGAGCTGTACCCACTCCTTTGGTGAAGCCAAATATGTGATGTTGAGGCTGTCCAAGTTTCCATAGAAGGTGGTTTAACACCATCCTCTAAGCAGTCTTGGCTAAACAGTTGGTCAGCGATATTTGTCTCCTTCTGCCTGGATTCTTGGGCTTTGGAATTCGTTCAACAGTAGCCTTCTTCCAAGCTGCTGGGAGTGTCCCGGCCCTCCACGACTTGTTTATGACTGTTTAGTATGGCATCCCATCCACTCTGACCAGCCCGTGCAATCATGGAGTACGTAACACCATCGATGCCCGGGGCAGTGTTACCTGTGTTCTTAATGGCACGTCAGAGTTCCAAGTCCGTGAGATCTTCATCAGTCACATCTTCAGACTCACATGCAGCTTGTATCATTAACTGGTGTTGTGGCAGAAGATCCGTCTGTATATTCCGGATGTCCTGCTTGAGCTGAGTGGAGGCTCTCATGGAAGTGAAGAGCTCCACCACTTTCTCAGCTTCCTGGGATGGGTTCGGGTGTGCTGGTATCCTCGGCTTGCTTTAGCCAGTTGCGATCTTAAGCTTGCCCCATATCTCAGATAAGGTGGTGTGATGCCCAAATGTTGAGCACCACTCAAGCCATTTCTCAGTTTTTACTGAGTGACGACAATGATCATATATATATATATATATATATATATATATATATATATATATATATATATATATATATATATATATATATATATATATATTTCTTCATACCTCATCTACTGGTCATACTACTACCTCTACCAATGAGTTCCGGTGTATGTCCCATGTACATAAACAATGTATGTTAAGAGAACATTAGAAATGTAATATATAGTAAGAATACCTAGTCGATTACAAACAAAATTATATAGCACAGGAGGCCTAGTTGATATCAGTTGCAAAGTAGGATACCTATTAAATAAACTAGTCGAAAATAGAGTCTTCAATGATTGTTCCCAAACCTGTCTCTCTTATATTCTTCTTGTACCAATTGAGCGATATTATTCTGGTTCTCAGAATACTCACGTCAGGTTAGGTAGGTCTCAGCATTGCTCCTTCTAGGAAGTCGAATTGTCGGCCTGGAGCAAGTCCCTCACGGTCCGCACTAATTGTAGGAATTGTTCTGGCACGATGTCTGGTTTTACCCCTAAAAATTAGTTTTTCTCGAGCTCAAACACTTCGGCGTTTGGGGCAAGGTCTACAGATTAGGTTTTTGGATTTTAGTGCTTGCTCCTGAGTGTCTCCAAGTCCTCTTCTGTTTCTACCGTTTGTTCCTGTTGTCTTGTCTGGGGAACTCCACTATCACTAGAATATATCTCAGGGATTTGTCCTTTTTCCAGGCCACCATTGGAGGCTTAGTTGGAAACATCATCCATGATGCTCCTTCAAATTCCTCTCCAATTCTCTCCCAGAGTTTCTCTAGTTGTGCGTTTATGTCAAAGTAGAAGGAAGGGCTAAAACTGACAGTGATATGTTATTTATTTCCCTACTTTCTTTGATCAGCAGTTGTTCTCTATTTAGCTATTCTGAGGAAGTCTTCGGAGTAATTCCTAAGTCTGAAGTCAAGCATTTCCTGAAGGGAAGACTCGGAGGAGGAAGCCTCACTACAGTCTTTTGATCCTTAGAACTAGAGAGAATGGGAGAGTTTTTTCAAAGCCTTTGAATGTGAGGAGGACCACAATAAGTACTGGTGAGCGTTGCCCGGTTTGTAGTATGTATCTGTGTTCGTTGAGGTAAACCACTGTATCAAAAAAAGTAGTAGTTCCCTGTCGCTGGATTCAGATTGGTGTACTCCATTGGGCCAGGCTCTAGCTCTTCTACTCTCCTCTCCCTCATCCCCTGTTACTATACAGAAAATATCATCAGTATATCTTAAATAGGGAATGGTGGGAGGTACTTCTGTTTTTCTATTAGTTTCGAAGGCAGTGTACACAAATTTCTGCAACAGCTACACTAACTGATGCGCCTATTGCCGTCCCTGTTTTTTGTCTGTAGGTTTTGTTATTGAATCTGGGGATCGTGTCTTTCATTGTGTATTAGAGCCTCCCTGACTGTCTTCGTCCAGAGGCTTCCTTATACCAAAGTCTTAAGTTTTCCTTTGGTTTTATTTAAGTTATTTGAATAGAAGCTAGCAACAGTGGCCACTGGTTACTGTTGTGGAATAAAGGAGTACAGAACTTCAATGTCCAGAGAGACCAGTCTGAGGTCTCTTGGAGCCTTCCCTATTTTTTCTTGATGTTATCTATTTCTGCTAAAAAAAACTATTGTCCTTAATCTTTTCAGGTAGGTCTAATAGGGCTGTCATGAATTTGTATACCGGCCTGGTAGGAACAGCACAGCCAGACAGGACTAGTCTGGTTTTAAAGGTTCCTGTACCTTTGTCTATATCTGTGTTTTTGTTAGGAAGTACATGCTAGGTATCTTTGCTTTAAAGCTGAACAAAGAATCTCTCAATGCTGCCAACATAACTCTATTTTCACTTTTATTGTGGCAACGTTTCGCTCTCCTGGAAAGCAAAACGTTGCCAATGGTTTCCCATATCTCTTCCCTGTTACTGGATAAGCCATCATCCATTTAAACACTTTTATATCTCACTAGTGATGTATTGATCTGTAAAATAACTGTAAGGTTGAAGAAATTCACATGATGAATCATAATGTATGAGAGTGAGTTTCCTCAGCATTTTACAAGAATCTGCTACATGAAGCAGGAAATTTCTACCATTCACAAGACTGTGTAACGCGAGTGGGAGCAAGAAAGGTGAGGCTGTCACTAACCTCTGCTCTCTTATTGTCTGTCTTACACCAGAAATTAAATGAATGATGTTTCTTCAGTGTGGGATCTTTGGCCAAGTCTCGTCATGCAGTACACACAGGAGCCACACTCAAACACAGTTCTCGAACACTAAGGAATGAGAAAATGTGTAGCAAAAGTTCATTAGGAAGACAAGTTATGTAAGACTTCGCTTGTAAACCACTGGTAGCTCTGGCGTGTAACTCTGCGTCATCTCCAGAACATAATACTTCATCACCATTAACAATAGCCTCAGCCATGGTTGTTGTACTTGTTAGTCTTCATTCAGTTAATCAACTGTGGTCTTTACCAGCGTTGCCGGAAGACAAGTTTGTTGAATATCAAAATGGTAAACAATACCGACAGGTTGGTAAGTAAGACACATTGGCAACAGTTAGGCATCTTTATTCCGAAACGTTTCACTTACACAGTAGGCTTCTTCAGTCGAGTACATAAAGTAGGCAGGAGCAGTAGAGATGTGAAGAGGATGTAATCAGTCCATCACCCTTGAAGACGTAGATTTGAGGTTGTCAGTTCCTCAGCCTGGAGAAGAGTTCTGTTCCATAGTCTGAAACTTACGTACTGTAGACGAATGGTTCAGAAAACCGACAAGTTCATAAATTAGACACATATGCAATACTTGGGTATCTTTATTGTGGAAACGTTTCGCCACACAGTGGCTTCATCAGTCCAATACAAAGTAGAAAGTTGTAAGAAGGAGTTTGTGGTAATCAGTCCCTCGGCCTGGAGTCGATGTGTTCAGTCAATCAATCTGGTAGTTAGTACAGCATAGGTTGTTGCTGTATGTTCGCCGGTACATCCGGCCCGGGTCTTCTCCAAATGGTGACCCGGCATTGGCCCCCTGGGTAGAGGGTGTCATCTTCTTTCCTTTCTTGCTGTGGCTCCCCATGATGGGGAGTGTCTTCTGACGTCGCATCTTCATCAGCAGATCTTGGTACTTCAGGCTGTGGTTCTACCTAAGGATGGGGGATAAGAAAACAGGAAGTGAGAGAAAGAATAGCTGTAGTGGGTAGTCTTGGTCGTCGTCGAGGTTCTCCGGCGTCGTCATCGAGGGAGCGGGTGAGTGGCTAGGACTGGGAGTAGTGTCTCTAAATCATGGGTGGCCAAGTAAACCAGCCGGGCTGCTTTGTCCTCGCGGGTCAGATCCCCAGGTGCCATCAGGAAGTGCCTTCGGCGGATGGCCGTCGTCGCAGGACAGTCAAGCATATAGTGAACTAGAGGCTTAGGAACCATCCTGTCGCAGTGGCGGCAAAGCTCCTCACTCATGCGTTCGATGAGGTGCTTTGCAGTAGGGTAGCCGAGGCGCAGGCGGTGGACGCTGACTTGCAGCTCCCTGTTCAGTTTCCTCATGTTTGGTGGGGGCTCCCTACGTGTCGCTCTGTCATACCAGTGCCGGCTCCGAGATGCTCCCGGTGCTGGTAGTGGGCGTCTGGCTGCCGAAGCTGCCCCCAGGTGCACCTGCCTGCGGCTAATGGCAATTGTAGTCGCAGGTTGGGCCGCAAGTGTGGCAGACTTAGCCGCCCCATCCGCTGCATCATTCCCAGCAAGGTCGATGTGGCTTGGTATCCAATTGATTGTTGCTTGCCGGCCCTGCTCGTCAAGTGAATGTAGGTCTCTTCTGATGGCGGTGAGGAGCCGGATGTTATCCTTGGGCTCCCTATGCATGATGGCCTGTATCGCCGCCCTGGAGTCGACGTGGATGACTGGAGGTTGGTGGTGTTCCAGGAGTGCATGTTGGATGGCCCTCTGGATGGCGTGGAGTTCTGCCTGAAGGATGCTGCAGTGGTCTGGGAGGCGCCAGCCGGCCGTTAGGGAGGAGTGATATATCCCGGAACCCGTGCGGCCGGCCTCGGGGTCTCTTGATCCATCAGTGTAGTACACTGCACACCCGTGATGCTCCGCTGCAGCAATGCTTGCAGCTGCCCACCGCTGCAGCACGTGCTGTGGACAGTGACGCTTGCTGGCTGGCAGGTTTGCAAGGTGGATTACGACAGGTTCTGGTGCCCATGGCGGTGGCACGGTGTACCCATTGACTGGCCGGTCGCATCCCTTGTCCTCGAGGAGCGGCATGGGCAGGAGCTCCTGTGTCACTTCCGCAGCCGACCACAACTATAGTCGGACACGGCCTCCTGCGAAGTCGCCTCGCTGACGGTCAAGGAGGTCTCTCAGCAGGCGCTCACCGCCCGGTAGCTGGACAAATTTGGCCAACCTCCTGGCAGCAACAAGGGCGATCCTGTCACTTAGGGGCTGCAGTTGGGCCTCTCTGTTCAGAGTCACTGTGTTCGTCCAGCCCGGAGCCCCCAGCATAGGGCAATGGAGGGTACTTATATACTGTAGACAGGTGAGGTGAAGCAGGAGGAGGCGGAGTCATAGTGGTACCATCCACTAGTCGAAGTGTTGCAAGTGTTGCATATGTGTCTAATTTAACAGACTTGCGTACTGTCGGAAGGAGAGGTGTAGAGTAGTAGAAGAAAGAATGTAATCACTGAGAGGTCACGTCCCTCTGATCCAACCATTCTCTTTTGAAAAAATTGTCCAAGGTGTTTTCGGAATAAAGATGACTAACTGTTGCCTGTATATCTTGCTTTACAGTTTTTTTAGGGTAGACAGTGTGAGGGTTGAGCACTGGCAGTATACAAGGCTGCACACGAAGCTTTATACTTCGAACCACTTCATTTCCTTCCCTCTTGTCTGACATGTAAAGAAAAATTCTACAAAAATATATAAAAAAAATGTATCGTGGATAAATAATATTTAATGCAAAACATTAAAAGTACTGGACATATGTAAGTGGGAGGGGGAAAGGGGTTTTCTCTCAGGGGTAAACAATTAAGAAAAAGGAATAAAGCTTAAAGAATTCAGATGGCAAATGATCATTTAATTCTCTATACTACAAACCTCATACGTCAGTACTCACAACAAACACACGTAAAAGAAAAACGTAGTTTATAATAAATCGCATAAAAGTACAAGCCACTCGTGGCTTATATGGTTTAGAAAGACTCGTAAGCAAACACTGATATATTTATTAAAAAACGCTTCGGTCGTGTTAACTTCTAACATAGAGATTGAAAGACAGTATATATAACAAACATCGAATTAAAACTAAAGGAATTTAACAGGAATCAAGAAATGCGGGAAGAACTAAAAGCCATAAATGAAATTGAAAGAAACCAAAAATATTTCTTTTCTTATGCCAAATCAAAGTCGAGAACAATATCCAGTATTGGGCCCATACATAAACGGGATGGGTCCTACACAGATGACAGCAAGGAAATGAGTGAGCTACTGAAGTCCCAGTACGACTCAGTTTTTAGCGAGCCGCTAACCAGACTTCGAGTCGAAGACCTAAATTAATTTTTTATGAGAGTGCCACAGAACGTGATAGACGCAAACCTATCTGACATTGTTCTGACGCCAAATGACTTCGAAAAGGCGATAAATGACATGCCCATGCACTCTGCCCCAGGCCCAGACTCATGGAACTCCGTGTTCATCAAGAATTGCAAGAAGCCTTTATCATGTGCTTTTAACATCATTTGGAGATAGTAAATTAGACATATGCAACACTTGGGTATAGATGAATGGTTCAGAGAACCGACAAGTTATAAATTAGACACATATGCAACATTTGGGTATCTTTATTGAGGAAACGTTTCGCCACACAGTGGCTTCATCAGTCCAATACAAAGTAAAAGGTGTAAGGAGAGTAGGAGTTTTGAGGTAATCAGTCCCTCGGCCTGGAGTCGATGTATTCAGTCCATCAATCTTGTAGAAAGTACTGTATATGTCCGTAGAGGTGGCTTATATACTGTAGTCAGGTGAGGTGAAGCAGCAGGAGGCGGGGTCATAGTAGTACTATCCACTAGTCGAAGTAGGTCTTCGTCCAAAGGTTGGACAAGTGTTGAAGAATTCGTTTGTATTAAGATCCCAAGATGTTGCTGTGTCAGACAGGGTGTAGATGAATGGTTCAGAGAACCGACAAGTTATAAATTTGACACATATGCAACATTTGGGTCTAATTTATAACTTGTCGGTTCTCTGAACCATTCATCTACACCCTGTCTGACACAGCAACATATTGGGATCTTAATACAAACGAATTCTTCAACACTTGTCCAACCTTTGGACGAAGACCTACTTCGACTAGTGGATGGTACTACTATGACCCCGTCTCCTGCTGCTTCACCTCACCTGACTACAGTATATAAGCAACCTCTACGGACATATACAGTACTTTCTACAAGATTGATGGACTGAACACATCGACTCAGGCCGGGGACTGATTACCTCAAAACTCCTACTCCTTACACCTTTACTTGTATTGGACTGATGAAGCATGTGTGGAAACTTTCCTCAATAAAGATACCCAAATGTTGCATATGTGTCTAATTTATAACACTTGGGTATCTTTATTAAGGAAACGTTTCGCCACACAGTGGCTTCATCAATCCACACAAAGGAGAATCGTGAAGAACAGGAGGAGTTTGAAGTGGTCAGTCCCTCAACCTTGAGTCGATGTTGTCAGTGGTCAGTCCCTCAACCTTGAGTCGATGTTGTCAGTCCATCAATCTTGAATATAATAGAGCATATCTGGAAGTAGGTCGTGCCCAAGGGTTAGGCGAAACGTTTCTTCAATAAAGATACCCAAGTTTTGCATGTGTCTAATTTACCAACTCGTCGGTTCTCTGAACCATTCATCTACATCCTATGGAGATGGAGCATGGATACTGGGGTCGTCCCGCATTTACTGAAAACAAAAGACATAGCGCCACTCCACAAAGGGGGTAGTAAAACAATAGCAAATAACTACAGGTCGCTCCTGTCTGTCCCAAATACTAGACCACTACGACAAGGTCCTAGGAGCTCTAGAAGATAAACAGAATGCAGATGTTGAATACACAGACTTTGCAAAAACCTTTGAAAAGTGTGACCATGGTGTAATAGCACACAAAATGCGTGATAAAGGAATAACAAGAAAAGTTGGTAGATGGATCTACTTGTTAGGAACAAGTAGAACACAAAGAGTAGTAGTCAGAGTAAAGTCTGAGGCGGCTATTGTCAAAAGCTCTGTTCCACAAGACAGTACTCGCTCCCATCCTGTTCCTCATCCTCATATCGGACATAGACAGAGATATAAGCCACAGTGCCGTGTCTTCCTTTGCAGATATCACCCGAATCTGCATGACAGTGTCCACCATTGAAGACACTGCAAGACTCCAAGCAGACATCAACCAAATCTTTAAATGGTTGAAGTTCAATGATGAGAAATTTCAATTACTCATCGGAGTATAAAAATTCCAACCACACAATAGAGCGAAAAACTAATGTCAAAGACCTGGAGTGATCATGTCAGAGGATCTCACCTTTAAGGACCATAATACTGTAGCAATCGCATCTGCTAGAAAAATGACTGGATGGATAATGAGAACCTTCAAAACCAGGGATGCCAAGCTCATGTTGACACTTTTCAGGTCGCTTGTTCTATCTAGGCTGGAATATTACTGCACACTAAATACATCTTTCAAGGCAGGTGAAATTGCTGACCTAGAAAATGTGCAGAGAACCTCCACGGCACGCATAACTGCGATAAACCACCTCAATTACTGGGATAGCTTGAAGATCCTAAACCTGTACTCCCTACAACGCAGGAGAGATACATTATATACACTTGGAAAATTCTAGAGGTATTAGTACCAATCTTGCACACGTCACTTCCTACGAAAACAAAAGACTCGACAGACGATGTAACATCCCTAATGAAAAGCAGGGGTGCTACTAGCACGTTGAGAGACAACACAATAAGTGTCAGGGGCCAAGACTGTTCAACTGCCTCCCAGCATACATAAGGGGGATTACCAATAAACCCCTAGCTATCTTCAAGCAGGCATTGGACAGGCACCTAAAATCGGTACCTGACCAGCCAGGCTGTGGTTCGTACGTTGGACTGTGTGCGGCCAGCAGTAACAGCCTGGTTGATCAGGCCCTGATCCAACAAGAGGCCGGGTCACAGACCGGGCCGCAGGGGCATTGACCCCTGGAACTCTCTCCAGGTAAACCTGAAGAATGCCATGTTGGGATGAAGACTGGTAAACGATGAGATCATGTGACTACTGAGTTGCTGGGTAGACGGTGCTTTGCCTGGTTGAGTATCTAGTGCTTTCCAGTGTTGCGTTCTATTGTCAGTGACGGACGATTAGCGAGGCTTCTAGACGTCGTCGGCGTCTAAGGTCTGGTTCAGTAAGAAAGAGTTGTGCTTCATCTTATCCTTCAATGTCATAGCCCTCTTTACCAACGTTCCTACTGATGCTGCAGTAAACATTCTGATACAGAGGCTCACTGAAAACCACAACCTCCCTTTAACTCTTCTAGATTTCATCAATCTAGTGGATTTGTGTGTTAATTTCAACTTCAAGTATCAGGATGGCAATGGACAGCCAAATCAGTGCTGTGGTTGCCAATATCTTCATGGAAAACCTAGAGACCGAGAAATTCAGCTCCCTCATTCCCAACACCGTTACCTGGCCAAGATACGTTGATGATATATTGGTTTTCAGTCCAAGACAACTCAATATCCAGGCACTACTCAAGATCAATGCAGCCGAGCCATCTAAAGTTTACGCTTGAACTCGAAAAGGATGGCTAACTTCCTTTCCTCGACGTCCTTTTGTGCAGATCTCCCGACAGTGACAAACTTCACTTCAAAGTGTATAGGAAACCTAACAACAAGGATGATCTTATACACTTCTATTCACACCAAGACACCCGCATTAAAAGAGGAGTCCTCATTGGTTTCTTCTTGAGAGCTCTTTGCATCTCCAGCCTTGTTTTCTTGAATTTATTTACATAACACAAGCCTTTACACGTCTTCAGTTTCCATCTTTCTTCATCCGAGATTGCAGACTCAGGGCACAAGCTATCATCAACAAACCGCCCATGGAACAGACCTCTAAGCAAGTTATAGTGCTCCTGTGTGATGTTGCCACGAATACTCGCCGGGCACTTGCTAACATCGTTTCCACCATAAACACATCTATTAAAGACCTTACTAGGAAACGCAGCAACACACCTCTTACTTCCACAGCAGGCGTTTACACCATTCCCTGAGGATTCTGTCCCAAGAAATATGTAGGCGAAACAGGCAGATATCTTGCGGTCCGCCTGAACGTTTATCGATGTGCCAGTAACTGAGACGTTTTAAGGTATGCCTGTGTCCTCCAGAGACTCCACGGGGCATTTAATGAACTGTGATGAGGTACAACTCGTTCTCACCAAACCAGACCTTAGACGCCGACGATGTCTAGAACCCTTTCTAATCACCGTCACCGACGCAATAGAACGCAACACTATAA
Organism: Cherax destructor; assembly: GCA_009830355.1. NCBI lineage: Eukaryota > Metazoa > Arthropoda > Malacostraca > Decapoda > Parastacidae > Cherax > Cherax destructor. The sequence continues at coordinate 13,384 of WNWK01025270.1, read as the reverse complement.
ACCACAAAATTTCTAAAACATTAGCATACATGATACTCAACCAGGCAAAGCACTATCTACCCAGCAACTCAGGAGTCACATGATCTCGTCATCTACCTGTCCTCATTCCAACACAGCACTCGGGACGATAGTCACCACTCGTTCTGCTGACGTTGTTGTGTGCAGTCACAGTATCTCCCATAATCACAGTCTCCTTACGATCCCCGTTGGGGAGGGGAACTTTTACTTGTCTCCAAGCGACTCTACACTTCCACAATGTCTCATCGTGTGAAGATAAAACCTAAAAGCTCTATCATCAACGATGCAACGAAGCCTGCACTTGTGGTAGCCCTGAAAAGCTAACTGTAGGTAAAGTTCTTAGGCATTGCTTCACTGAAGGAAGCCTTCCTCGTTACCTTCACTGATAACTAGAAAGCCGAGAAAGTCTACTCACCAAGTGCGATAAAGACCCTTGATGAACATGGCTATGTTATCTTTACCTCTCCTTGAAAGCAGAGATATCTGAATTCTTGAAACCTCTAGACATGATCATTAGTCTTGTCCACTGCTGACCTCAAGTCCTCAATTGAAGAGCAAAACGACTGGGCCACTATCAAAATCATCACAAAGATTCCCACTGCCTCATCAATGCTCAAGATTACGTTTACTGACATCGCTATGGCTGCCAGAGCCCTATCAAACGGCCTGGCTATCTCCTATTAATTTATTAATCCGACACATCGCGCCAGAACGTTTCAAACACATATCTCCATGCTGAAACTTCTACTCGTACAACCACTCCACCACCGACTGCCATATCAAGAACAAAAGGATCTTCTTCTTTTTGTGGGAACGACGGCCATGATTTTCGAACCTGTATTTCTACTACTACTATACCTACATGCATCAACTGCAAGAGCGAAAATCACATACTTCTAGCAAAATGCCCTGTCCGAAAGGAAATCTTATCCAAGAATCTTAAAGACGAAGACCCCAAATAATGCTGCTTTAACTAAGCTACAAACACTACAAAAAACCTACAAGCCACTCGACTACCTCCACAAACCACCACCTCCTTCCTCCACTACCCGATGGCGTTCCAACACAAATCTACTATTGTATGATGTTTGCCCACGTGCAAAATGTAGCTGATCACGGTTCCTTCAGTAAGACTTTTAAAGAACTTTTTGTAATGAATAATCTACCAAACTTCACCTTCCCAGACTGTCCTTCCTCAGAGGCAAATTTGAAGTTTACCCCAAAAATCGCTAGCATCGTAAAGACTCCAATTACCCCCACCACCACCACCTCAATCAGAGACCTCACCTCACCCAGAATTACGTTCCATCACTCCCACTACAACGGACCAATCAACAACCTCGCCTCGCCCACCAGCAGCCAAGAGACCAAAAACAAACATCTGATGAAGATTGTATGAAGGCAGAAATCGAAACAAAACGGCCAACTAAACACACGAGTTTTACCGATTTATCTTTCTTTACACCTGATCAAGAAAGTGGTGAAATACATTTAGACAAGCTATATTCTCGACTTCAAAACCGAACGATTAAGTATACCTACGACCAAGTCAACTCCTGGACACATGAAGGACTGATGGAAAGGATTCAAGAAACACGAGATAATCCAATTTTCAGGTTAACTACAATTATAATTAACATAATGCCCAAAACATCTTTCAAAAAACTCTGCAATGGAATCTTCTTTGATGATATAAGAAGCTTTTGTGACTGCACAAAGTCCACCGACATCCTAATCGACAATCCACCTTAAGCTGCTGCCCCTCCTCTGCCCTCTATCCACCAATCAGCTAAGTCATCATATGCTCAACTCTAGGCTCAGCGACGTAAGCTCCAACATCTGAGGCCTAACCAGTAAACAGTTCATCACTATACTCAAATCACATGTCAGCCGGTGAGCACTGCCTCCACTCTGCCCTTTCTACACTGCCGCACAATGCTATGCTTCTGGGTTTAGCCCTGGCCCTTAAGATCTTCCTCTCCAGCACTAGTCTTTCCCTATCCCCACTTCCCACTCGTTTTGGGTTTCACCTGCGAGTCTTCCGCTGCTGCTGCATCCCAACATGGCATTCTTCAAGTCACCATGCGTCACTCGCACCACACTCTCCGCCTATTTATAGTATTTCAATCTCCGTTATGGACATCTGGTTGCACTCTGGCCGAACAGAGTAATGTGCGGTGTCTGAAGCCAGCAACACCCTACCGAAGACTACATCACCAAGCTGAAAAATGCATCACCTGGAATACACGATGCCCCGAGAGGTTCGCCAGAATTCAAGGAGCCTGGAAGACTCCAACAACTCGGCAGCAGATTATCTCACTCAGCAGACGATGGGTGCAGAGAACCCTGCCATACCGCAGACCAGTAATCGGGTCACCCAACTGAATGCCCAGGAATTCCCAACCCTAGAAACTTCAACCAGGCATCTTGGACAGGAGCCTCTTGGCCTCCCTACCTTAACGAAGAAAAACAAAAGGAAAAAAGGGTGTCAACAGGGAACATCTGGAAAATAGCATGCCACAAGGTGGTGTGCTCAGTCCTACCCTGTTTAACGTCCTTCCCGTTCATAGTGGTACCCAGCTCCTCAGCTATGCTGATCATCGTATTGAATGGGAAAGGCTATTTGGAGCGACAGGCCCAGAGAGCTGTGGACCTAATAACGCAGTCTAGCAAGATCTCCGCCGAGAAATCTCTTGCAATGATGATCAAGGGTCCAGATCCTGTGAATAGATTACGTATTCAGTATATAGAACTTGAGTCGACATGCTCCTACCTATACTTGGGAATCTACATTGATAAAAATCAGACCTTTCAGAAACAGGCCGAGTATGTCAGATCCCATGCTCTACTCAGACTCAAAGCCATGACGAAGCACCGTGCAGGGGGTAGGCGAGCAAAGTATAACTTCGCGTGTACTATATACAAGCAGTGCGCTCGCTCATTGACTACGGTGCACCGGCGTTGGCTCATCTCTTTCCACAGCTCAGCAGGGAGTCGCGAGCCTTGTGAGTGACCATTGTGGTACCTGCCAGCTGCTGCTTTCTCCCTGTCAGGGTCGACAGAACTATCTGTGAAATACGCTGCACATGTGCGTCCCTCTGCCAGTGCCATGTTTGTCTCAGCATGATTGCTGAGGGTGTCTTTACTGCAGAGACGCATAGAGGTACGTAGTTGCATGACGCAAACATTGGCCGGATCTGGGCGCCAGGGAGGAGGTGGATGATACCCAGCAACAGGAAGGTCACAACTCTTCTCAAGTTGTTGTATAGGCAGTAGCTTCCGCCCAGCAGTAGAAAACGAACGAATCCAGTAGTAGTCCATGAAGAGAGTTGGATCTTGTCATGTTTGCCAATATCCGTCTTCTCAGTGAGGTACCTTGCTGCCGGTGCAGAATCGTAGCTACTTTACAGACGTTTATGTATATTACTCTGTCAGCCAGGGAAGGAAGCCTGGCCTCAAATCTGACATACTGTGTTGGTCCAGATGAGGGCCCCAAACATAGTTTATATAGCCTGGTTTTGTACGATCTCCAACCTTTGCCTGCTCTGCAGAAAGAGATGAGCGAACGTTGGTCCACCTTAGTCAATGAGCGAGCGCACTGCTTGCATATAGTACAAGCAAAGTACTTCTTTGCTCGCCCCTGCACGGTGCCTCGTTATAAATTAGACACATATGCAACATTTGGGTATCTTTATTGAGGAAACGTTTCGCCACACAGTGGTTTCATCAGTCCAATACAAAGTAGAAAGGTGTAAGGAGAGTAGGAGTTTTGAAGCAATCAGTCCCTCGGCCTGGAGTCGATGTGTTCAGTCCATCAATCTTGTAGAAGGTACTGCATATGTCCGTAGAGGTGGCTTATATACTGTAGTCAGGTGAGGTGAAGCAGCAGGAGGCGGGGTCATAGTGGTACCATCCACTAGTCGAAGTAGGTCTTCGTCCAATGGTTGGACAAGTGTTGAAGAATTCGTTTGTATTAAGATCCCAAGATGTTGCTGTGTCAGACAGGGTGTAGATGAATGGTTCAGAGAATGACAAGTTATAAATTAGACACATGCAACATTTGGGTATCTTTATTGAGGAAACGTTTCGCCACAGTGGCTTCATCAGTCCAATACAAAGTAGAAAGGTGTAAGGAGAGTAGGAGTTTTGAGGTAATCAGTCCCTCGGTCACACTCAAAGTTCTCGAACACTAAGGAATGAGAAAATGTGTAAACTTCGCTTGTAAACCACTGGTAGCTCTGGCTTGAAACTCTGCGTCATCTCCAGAACATATTACTTCACCACCAGTAACAATTGCCTCAGCCATGGTTGTTGTACTTGTCAAATCTTAAATCACTTTTAATCAACAGTGGTCTTTACCAACGTTGCCGGAAGACGAGGTTGTTGAATAATAAAATGGTATACAATACCGACAAGTTGGTAAGGAAGATTCACAGGCAACAGTTAGGCAACTTTATTCCGAAAGGTTTCGCCTACACAGTAGCCAGGAGCAGTAGACATGTGAAGACTATATGATCAGTCCATCACCCTTGAAGACGTAGATTTGAGATTCAGTCCATCAGCCTGGAGAAAGGTTCTGTTCCATAGTCTGAAACAATGGGAAGATCAAGCAACAGTGTTGAGACTTACTGTCGAAGAGTAGTAGAAAAAATAATGTAATCACTGGGAGGTCACGTCGCTCTAAGATCCAACCATTATCTCTTGAAAAAATTGTCCAAGGTGTTTTCGGAATAAAGATGCCTAACTGTTGCCTGTGTATCTTACTTACCAACAGAGTTTGTTGAAGGTAGACAATGTGAGGGTTGAGCACAGGCAGAATAAAAGGCTCCACACGATGCTTTATACATAAAACCACTTCAATTCCTTCCCTCTTCTCTGTGACATGTAAAGAAAAAAATAACAATAAAGTATAAAAAAAAATGTATGGCTAAATAATATTTAATGCAAAACATTGATTAGAGAAAGCATTTCGCCATGAGTGGCTTATGCTTTTATGCTAATTATTATAAACTACGTTTTTCCTTTATGCGTGTTTCTTGTGAGTACTGACGTATGAGGTTTGTAGTATATAGAACTAAATGCCCATTTGTCATCTGCATTCTTTAAGCTTCATTCCTTTTCTTTATTGTTTACCCCTGAGAGGAAAACCCCTCCCACTTACATTTTCCAGTACTTTCAATGGGGACCTTGTTTACTTCTAACATACAGATTGTTGTTGTTGTTGTAGGTTCGCCGGTAAATCCTGCCCGGGTCTTCTCCAAATGGTGACCCGGCATTGGCCCTCTGGGTAGAGGGTGTTGGTCATCTTCTTTCTTGGGGCCCAAAGGGTGGGGGGTGACTTCTTCTCTCTTGCTGTGGTTCCCCACGGTGGGCCTCTTTAAGGGGGCTTCTTGTCGTGGTAAAGAGGCTATCGGTCTGAGGAATTGGACCTCTTGGTCTTCTTCCTCAGACCGAACATAATTACCCCCCAATCCCCCCTCCCTTTTTCCCATCTTCCCCATCCTCCCTTTTCCCTTTCCTCCTCCTCCTCCCCATCCCTCCCTTATTTCCTTCCCAGTTTTACCCTGGGAGCTTCTCTCCTCAGGCATTCTAGTTCCTAGGTAGGGGGAAGGGTATCGTGGTCCATCCCATTCCGTTGAGGTCCTTGGCGGTGGTGTAGTTTGCCGTGGAATCTGGATCGCCTGGGGATGTCCCGATCCCTCTCCGGTCACCCGGGGTGGCCTTGGGTATCTTTGGGCGACGGGTGTATCTCTGGAGGCCACCTTTCGGATTCCGGGGTGGTGGCCGAAGGCGGTATGCTTTGTGGCGGATATCCGGCCGCCCTCTCTTTGTCCACCGAGAAGGCTCGGTGGATGTGAGGTTGCTATCCCGGATTGCTGGTTTACTGGCATGAAGAGTAGGGTATGGCACGGGTTCCATGCTGCATCTGCACCACTTGCGGTGTTGAGGTCCTCTTGGGCATGGAGGGGGATTTACGCTTACTTTCATTCCTCCTAGGAGCTATTCCTCCCCCTTTTTTTTTATTCTTTTTTTTTATTTTTATTTTCTTTTCTTTCTTTTTTTTTCTTAAAAATAAAAAGAAAGAAGTAACCTAACCATGGCTGACCCAATTCATGAACCCACTACCCCCGGGCCCCTTCCTGATACCGCACCCAGTACTGACCCTGCCTCGTTAACGGATGACTCTTTGGACACCTCTCATGCCCCTGTACCTCTTGCTGGTGCTGGTTCGTCACCTGCTTCAGGTACCAGGGACCCGACTGGCCCTTTTGATACGTCTGACCTTCGCTCTTCTCTGACCTTGATTCCGGCTTCTCCCTCGACGGTGCGGCAATTTTCGAATCGCTCGCCCGTCTCCCATCGGACCACCCCCGGTCCCACACCCAAACGACCAAGACCCACACATGACGATTCGACACTCCCTTCTCGTTCATCGCAGAAACGACCAGCTCGTCACACACTCCCCTTAAACTCTGTTTCAAACTACTCAATGGACAAAGTTTTTTACTCTGCGACCGACTTCTCCTAATACCTATCTTTCAGACCATAGTATTGGTAAAGCTCTGCTATGCCATGTTGGTAAAGACATCTCATTTCACGCTCTCAAGAGCGGCACTCGCATCATCACGGTCCAGAATGCTGGCCAAGCTCGCGATCTTTCTCTTCTTACAACCATAGATTCTGCTCCTGTTACTATTGACAAGCACTATTCCCTCAATTCTTGTTGTGGTTCTGTCATTTTGCCCCACACCATTGTCCAACGGAATTTCCAGACATGTGGTGATGACATTTTCGAGCAGCTTGAGCTCCAAGAACTCCCTATCCTTAAAGTTGACACTTTTGTCCTCCCCGCCAATAAGCGAAGACGTTATCCTTGCAATATAGCTCGTTTAACATTTGACTGCCGTGAACTACCACCTTTGGTTTACATTGCAGGTCAACGTTTGCAAGTCCGAAAGGTGACCCCTACACCGCAACAGTGTAGAAACTGCTGGCGTTTTGGTCATCCAGCGAAATATTGCAGGTCCATGGCTGAATGCCCAGTCTGCGGTGCTGACGACCATGCCAGTTCTTCTTGTACTCTACCTCCCTCTTGCCTTAACTGTCATGAGGCACATCCGTCGTATTCTCGCCGTTGCCAGGTTTACCTGAATGAGCAGGAAATCCGTTGTCTCAAAGAGGCGAAAGGCTTCTCATATGCTATGGCCGTCTCTCATCTACGCCTTCAAGGGAGACTTCCCCGCATTCCCTATTCTCGAATTGCTAAACGTCGCCCCACTTCTGGGGTCCCAACTTCCACGGCTTTCTCTGTGGTCGCCTCATCCTCAATCACCCCTGTCTCGAATCCTTTTGATATTCTTGGCTCCGAGGTCCCTACCTCGGCTCCCCATACTGTCCACACTCCTTCCTCTACTCACTCGCACACTTCTGAGTCTACACGTCCTCGTCCTTCACCTAAACCTCAGCGCCCCCCTTCTCATAAGCCTGGCAAAAAATCCCTACTGCCAGGTTCTTCGCCTCTGCCTAGTTCTATAACGTGTGTGGAGGTTCTTCATCCTCCTCATACACTACCTTCATCCCCTGTCCCCTCCCAAGCCCCTTCGACAGTTTCCTCTTCTATCTCCTCGCCCTCTACTTAAGTACAGTCTATAGACTCCCGATCGTTGCTCACTCTTCTTCCATTTCTAATGTAGTCCCACATTCTGCATCTTTGACTTCCGAAACACTGGAAGCTATTGCAGAATATATTTCTGGACCGATGATGGACACTACTCCACCTGAGGTAACTCATCTCTCTTCTTCGACTCAACCCCCCCTTCCTTCACAACGTCCTCCTCCTTCTCTGATACAGGTCTTCCGCTACCTCCACATGTGGACTTTTCTAACCCTAGTCCATAGATTCCTCTCAATTCCACTTATATCTTTCTCTCCATAAATCATGGCTTATTTACAGTGGAATATCCGAGGCCTCAGGGGTAACCGGGGTGAGCTTCAGGTGTTGCTCTCTGTTTTCCCTTGTTGGGGTCTGTTTGCAAGAACCCAAATTACAATCCACTGTTATCAGGCCCTTTTCAGGCTATGATTTGTTATATTCATCGGATCCTTTTTCCGATGGAACCTTTAACGAAAGTGCTCTTCTTATACGCACTGGTGTTCCATACCGTCAGCTCTATGTTCCTTCTTCCTTACATTACACCGCAGCCCGTATCCACTTGAATAAGTGGTATACACTCTGTTCTTTATATGTCTCCCCTTCGCGGCCAATGTCTATCCCAGATGTTGATTTTCTGGTTTCTTCCTTACCGCCACCCCTTCTATTACTTGGCGATTTTAACGCACACCATTTTCTCTGGGGAGAATCGCACTGTGACTCCCGTGGCATTCAGTTGGAGGCATTTCTTGCTTCTCTTCCCCTCCATGTTTTAAATACGGGTACTCCTACCCATTTTGATCCCCGAACTCATTTTTTCTCCTGCATCGATCTTTCCATCTGCTCTTCATCTACTGTCCTTGACTTCACCTGGTCTGTCCTCCCGGACTTACATGACAGCGATCATTTCCCAATCATCCTTAAGTCCCCTCTGTTTTCTCCACCTCCTCATTGCCCACGCTGGCAATTTGACCGGGCGAAATGGGACCTTTACGCACATCTTACTGCCTTTCATGAGGTTCCTACCTCGTCCTCCATTGATGAGGTTTACATCTCTTTTCGTCCTCCATCTTCACAGCGGCTTCACATTCTATTCCCAAACCTCGGCAAGCATCCTCAGAAGTGCGTGCCTTGGTGGTCTCCTGCTTGTGCTCGGGCAGTGCGTTTGAAACGTGCTGCATGGGGCAGGTATCGGTATAACAGAACCACAGAAGAGAGCTATTGCTCGCCGTGTCATACGTGATGCTAAACGCACTTGCTGGCGAGATTACGTTTCTACTGTCACTTCGGCTTCCTCGATGAGTGCAGTCTGGAAGAAAGTGCGGAAATTAAGTGGTAAATTCTCCCCCGACCCGGCTCCTGTTCTTCAGGTTGCTGGTGTCGATATAGCACACCCTCTTGCCGTTGCCACTGAAATTGGTAACCATCTCGTCTGCATTTCTCAGGGGCTCCATCTATGCCCCTCGTTCCTTTCTTCTAAGTCTGCCAGCGAGTTAAAGCCCTTAGATTTTTCTTCACTTAGAGAAGAATCCTATAATGTGCCTTTTACCCTTCAAGAACTGGAGGCAACACTCTCTGCTTGCCGATCATCGGCAGCTGGGCCAGACGGCATACATATTCGTATGCTACAGCATTTACATCAGTCTGCTCTTACTGTCCTCTTACGACTCTTTAATCTTATATGGTCGCAAGGAGTTATTCCCCAGCTGTGGAAGTCTGCTATTGTTCTCCCTTTTCGAAAACCAGGTGCTACGGGACGTGATCCCTCTCACTACCGTCACATCGCTCTTACCAGTGCAGTTTGCAAGGTGATGGAACGTCTAGTTAATAGACGTTTGATGTGGTATTTAGAGACTCGCAATAGTCTCTCCCCTAGTCAGTATGGCTTCCGTAAGGGCCGTTCTGACATTGACCCCTTGTTGCGCTTGGATACGTATATTCGTAATGCCTTTGCGAATAACCATTCGGTTATCGTTATCTTTTTCGACCTTGAGAAGGCTTATGATACAACTTGGAGATATAATATTTTGGCCCAGGCCCACTCCTTAGGCCTCCGAGGCAACCTACCATTCTTTCTTAAGGCTTTCTTAACTGACAGACATTTCCGGGTCTGGGTTAGTAATGAACTCTCCCCGGAATTTGTCCAAGCTGAAGGTGTCCCCCAGGGATGTGTTCTGAGCACAACACTTTTTTTGCTTGCTATAAATAATCTGGCATCTGTTCTCCTATCCAATATTTGGTCATCGCTCTATGTGGTTGACTTTGCTATAGCTTGTGCAGGTGCTGACTGTCACCTCATTGCAGTTTCCCTCCAGCATGCCATCAACCGGGTTTCTGATTGGGTCACCACTCACGGGTTTAAATTTTCTAGTGGCAAAACTCATCAAATTACGTTCACTAGACGTTCAGTAGTCTCTGATCATCCATTGTACCTATACGGCTCGCGTATCCCAAAACGTGATAGTCAGGTTTCTCGGCCTCCTGTTTGACCACAGATTGTCCTGGAAACCTCACATTACCTCTCTGAAGGCGACTTGTCATAGCCGGCTGAACCTCCTTAAAACCCTCGCACATCTTTCATGGGGGGCTGATCGTAGAACTCTCCTTCGCCTACATTCGGCCCTAATTCTATCGAAACTCGATTATGGTGACCAGATATATTCGGCAGCCTCTCCTGCCACTCTTTCCAGCCTTAATCCCATCCATCACCAGGGATTACGCTTATGCCTTGGTGCTTTTCGTTCTTCCCCGGTTGAGAGCCTCTATGTAGAAGCGAACATTCCATCCTTGTCCGATCGTCGTGATGCACATTGCATTCGCTATTATGTTCGCTCTCATGACCTCCGCAATCCTTCCATGTATAGGATTGTCACAGATGTTTGTAGACGCTCGTTATTTGTTCGTCGCCCCTGTTTACTTCGTCCCTTTTCTCTTCGTCTGCATTCACTCTTGTCTTCCCTTCAGCTTCCGCCTTTATATGTTCATGTGGCTTCACCCTTTCCTCTACCCCCTAGGGAAGTTCCTGCTGTCCGTGTCTGTTCTATTCCTCTACCTTGCGCGAAAGCCCAACTGCCTACGGCGGCTTCTCGCTCTTTCTTTCTAGACCATTTCCGTTCTCATTCCCATGCCATCGCAGTATACACCGATGGTTCAAAGTCATCTGACGGCGTCGGATTCGCAGCAGTGTTTCCAGACAGCGTCGTACGAGGGCATCTATTACCCTCGGCTAGCATATTTACGGCTGAATTATATGCCATTCTTGTGGCACTTATCCGTATTGCATCTATGCCTGTATCACCATTTGTGGTCGTTTCAGACTCCCTTAGTGCTTTACAGGCTATCCGTAAAATTGATACACCTCACCCCTAGTTCTTCGTATCCACCTTTGGTTACGGTGTATCTTTAGCAAGCATAAAGATATTGTCTTTTGTTGGGTCCCTGGTCATGTTGACGTACAGGGCAATGAACAGGCAGACACTGCTGCGCGGTCAGCAGTACATGACCTTCCAGTTTCATATAGAGGTGTTCCTTTCACGGACTATTTTGCGGTCATTGCTACCCACCTTCGCACCCGTTGGCAACAACGCTGGTCTGACCTGCTGAATAACAAACTTCATTCTATTAAACCAGTCATAGGTTTCTGGCCTTCTTCTTGTCACCAATGTCGAGGTTGGGAGACTACACTCTCCCGTCTTCGCATCAGCTACAATCGTCTTACTCACGGGTATCTCATGGAGAGGCTCCCTGCCCCTCTCTGTGAGCATTGTCAGGTTCCAGTGTCTGTTGGACATATCCTGTTGAACTGCCCACTCTATCAACGAGCACGCAGAATTTACCTCCAACGACGTCTTCGCTCTGCGGCCCTTTACCTTCCCTTCTTGCAGATGGACCCTCCTTTAATCCTGACTCTCTCATTGACTTTTTGACAGAAACTGACTTACTACACAAACTCTGAAGATTATACCTCTAGCACCTCCCACAGTCCCTTCTACCTCGATCTCTTGCTGCCCTCCACCCCTGCACTATCCACCGTCATCTTGCACTCCATAACCTACTAATCGTCCATCTCCCTCTTACAACCCACTCTCCCTGCATCCTACAATAACCTGCAGCGCTGTATAACCCCTGTGGTTTAGCGCTTCTATTTGATTATAATAATAATCCCCACGGTGAGGAGTGTCTTCTGGCGTCGCATCTTCATCAGCAGGCGTTCTCTTGGGTATTCATCAGCAGATCTTGGGACTTCGGACTCTTGTAGTCCCAGCAGACGTGTCTTGACATGGGTGGAGGCTAGGCATCAGACTGTGGTTCTACCTACATAAGGAAGAAGAAGGATGGGGGATAAGAAAGAAGGAAGTAAGAGAAAGTATAGCTGTAGTGGGTAGTCTTGGTCATCGTCAGGGTTCTCCTGGCGTCGTCATCGAGGTCGTCTCCATCGTCATCGTCATCGAGGGGGCGGGTGGGTGGCTAGGACTGGGAGCAATGTCTCCAAGTCGCGGGTGGCCAGGTAAACCAGCCGGGCTGCCTTGTCCTCGCGAGTCAGATCCCCAGGTGCCATCGGGAAGTGCCTGAGGCGGATGGACGTCGTCGCTGGACAGTCAAGAATGTAGTAAACTAGAGGCTTTGGGACCATCTGATCACAGTGGCGGCAAAGCTCCTCCCTCCTGCGTTCGATGAAGAGCTTTGCAGTAGGGTAGCCGAGGCGCAGACGGTGGACACTAACTTGAATCTCCCTGTTCAGTTTCATGTTTGGTGGGGCTCCTTCGTGTCGCACTGTCATACCAGTGCTGGCTCCGAGATGCTCCCGGTGCTGGTAGTGGGCGTCTGGCTGCCGAGGCTGCCCCCAGGTGCACCTGCCTGTGGCTAATGGCATTTGTAGTTGCAGGTTGGGCCACAAGTGTGGCAGACTTAGCCGCCCCATCTGCGGCATCATTCCCCGCAAGGTCGATGTGGCTTGGTATCCAGTTGATTGTTGCTTGCCGGCCCTGCTCGTAAAGTGAGTGTAGGTCTCTCCTGATGGCTGTGAGGAGCCGAATGTTATCCCTGGGTTCCTTATGCATGATGGCCTGTATCGCCGCCCTGGAGTCGACGTGGATGACTGGAGGTTGGCGGTGTTCCAGGAGCGCTTGTTGAATGGCCCTCTGGATGGCGTGGAGTTATGCCTGGAGGATGCTGCAGTGGTCTGGGAGGTGCCAGCCGGCCGTTAGGGAGGAGTGATGTATCCCGGCACCCGTGCGGCCGGCCTCGGAGTCTCTTGAGCCGGCACTGGTATGACAGAGCGACACGTAGGGAGCCCCCACCAAACATGAGGAAACTTAGTCCCCAATCTGGGCTTGCCAATCTCTTCATGGAAAAACCTAGAGACAGAGAAATTCAGCACCCTCATTCCCAACACCGTTACCTAGCTAAGATACGTTGATGATATATTTATTTTCTATTGGAGACGTCCCAATATACAAGCCCTACTCAACAAAATCAATGCAGAAGAGCTATCTAAAGTTGACGCTTAAACTCAAAAAGGATGGCTAACTTCCTTTCCTCGATGTCCTCCTGTGCAGATCTCCCGACAGTGACACACTTCTCTTCAAAGTGTTAAGAAACCTGCCAACGAGGACGATCTTATGCAGACGTAGGAGTGAGGAGCTGATTAGCAGCTATAGGTCAGCAATAGACAGAATTAGGAAGAAGGGTGGGAACCCTGTCATATGTGGTATT